>APFE031014603.1:0-11599 GCA_000404065.3 Pinus taeda
TGGTTGTGAAGGCTACTCGGCCTGGTTCCGTGGCTTGACTTCGGTAAGTGGTTTTGCTATTTCTCTTTCCCTTACATGCGTGGGTTTCTGAGTATATTTCTTGTCTCTGGTTGTGGTTATTATACCTGTTGTCTGTATATATATTATGATTCTTGTTCGGGTTCCTTTGTAGCCGTCAATGGTAGTCACTGTATTTTGCTGTACTTCTTCTAGTTCTTTGACGTCTCTGGTTCGAATCCTGTTTGGGTATTGTCTGCTTGTGGTTATTCGGCTTTCTCACAGTGCGGCACTGTATTGGATTGTAAGCACAGGACTTCTCGGGCACGCGTCTCCTATTTAGAAAAGGTAACTACTCTTGTCCATGCTTCAATATGACTTACTCTCTCGTCCTGGAACTAACCCAACTTGCTCCTTTGGTCGACAGTCTCTCGGTTTCGTTCAGGTTGTCATGCTATGGTATTCGGCTGCACTTTCTAGGTAAATCTCTTTGGATTTTTATCTCCTTACAAGTATTCTTATTTCCCTTGAGTTTTCTTCACATTGTACGTTCTAATGCACATGCATTCAGGTCTTTGCAGGTCTTTGTTGGTGACCTGGGCGGGGTATCTTCCAGCGCTTAGTTGGTTCGGTCGTTCTCTTTCTGGGTAGGGTTGAAACCCCAATATTTGGCTGCAGTCTCGATTACTATCAAAGACCCATTTCCTGGTCTAGTTCCTTGGTCACTGTGTGCGTTTATTCGACTGTATTTGTGTTTCGTTGCTCCTATATGAAAGGTATAAGAGTTTGGAACCACTGGTCGTTTGTTTTTGTTCAAACCCTGATTCTGGGTTTTCCTAATTTACAAGTTTTTTTCGACTATCAGTCGTACTCGGCTCTGTTTATGTATTGATGGACTTTGCCTTTCGTAATGTTATTTGGCGCTACCAATAGTTCTTTAAATTCGGTCCTTCGATGACTTAAATGAAACTTTGAATATAAAAGAGAGTGGATAGTTTTAGTTACCTCTGCGCATTTGGATTCTGGTTTGTTAGTTGGTCTTTATGTCGTCGAATGCTGGAAAAATCGTGAATGTTCATATGAAAATCCCCTGCCTTCGTTGTCTGAATGTGGTATACTGGAACTCTTGTTCAACCGCGTGCGAAAATGAATCGATGAATGTTGGTTTTATAACTGTGAATCATTGTGACTTCGTCTGCTTGCTTAATATTTGACTGCGACTCATGTTTGCATAGTTGCAATAACAAATTAATGAGTATTATTTGTACAACAATTTAACAGATAATAAAAACGTAAATGTACTTAAGCAATCACTTGTACAGATGGTATAGATGGACAATGGCTTTCTATTTTGAATGCTCTCACTGTTTCTATTTCGTTTTCTTCTTAATTAACTCAACTCTTCTCAACTCAATTGGACCCCATTCTATTACATTTGATTTGTCTTTATAGTTCTCTGTGTTCAGTTGGTGTTTACAGTTAATCCAACTAATACAGAATATGGTTACAAAATTCCCACTTTTGTTAATAACTATAGTCATTTGGTATTCCAAGACTTGTAGGAACAGTTGGCTCTTATTTTCCTAATTACATGGACTACTCCCTAACTAACAATTGAGACACAATAATCCTAACTGAAAATAAAAAGAGATGTCTAAATTTACTGACTTTTTAAAATAAAATAAAAGAAAAATTATTTCCATAAGAATTTAACAGTCCAATCGATCACTAGATTTTGAACCTAGTTTGAATTCTTTTTGCCCAATTACGGTGAGATGGATGCTCCCGCATCAAGGAAATTTTCAATTTTTTTCTCACACGAATGCCAGAAAATAAACAAAATTGCATAAGTTTTTACTTGCATATTCTTGTTGAAATTAGTAGTTTATAAATAAAGAAAGAAATGTAAAGAAGTTAAAAGGGAAATTGAAATATACAAACACAAGTTTACGTGGTAAAACCTTGACAGTGTGGGATGAATTTAACTAATTATTACTTACATTGTTTCCAATGTGAGATTAAGGGATTGACATGATATTTAGTATAATATAAATTTAACTGTAACATGAAGAAACTCACATAGACCAGGGCAACACTAATTGAACCAACTTGATAAGAAAATTTTCGAAATTTATCACACAAATGCCAGTAAATAAAACAAATTGCATAAGTTTCTACTTCCATCTTTTTGTTGAACTTAGTCATTTATCAAGAAAGAAAGAAATGTAAAGAAGTTAAAAGGGAAACTGCAATATACACACGATAGTGTGTCAAAGAAACATGCACGAGGTAAGGGATTGCATATTTATTTAATCAAGAATGATAACCTTGACAGTGTGTGTCAAGGAAACATCCACGGGGCAAGGGATTGGATATTTATTTAATCAAGAATGATAACCTTGACAATGTTTCAAGCAAACATCCACGGGACAAGGGATTGGATATTTATTTAATCAAGAATGATTCTCCATAATTAAATTCACTTGGGAAGTCACCAATTTTATAAGAGACTGTCATATTTATTTAATAAAAATGATTCTCCATAACTACATTCTCTCGAGACTTCACTAATTTTATAAGCGCCTCTCCTCCATTACATAATTGCTATTAGGTATAAAACTAACTCGCAATAAATAATAAAGATTTTATTCATAATTACATAATTTGTTGTCATATTTCAACAAACTCCACCTTGACAAAAATTTTCCTAATCACTTGCCTATGCCCATTCACCATCTCTTATACAAGCCAAGAGAAGCTAAACACCATCACAACTTCTCTACTATAACTAGCTTCGCAAATATGTTTGCATAATTCTCTCATGTATGGACCTTCTTGAGAGCTACTTTTCCGCCATCGATCATATGTCTCAAAAAATGATACCTTACATCAATGTGTTTGGTCTTGTTGTGATAAGCTGGATTTATAGCCAAGTGAGTAGCACTCTGACTATCATAGAATACATTCACTCTCTCTTGCATTCTTCCAATCTCATCATGTAGGCCCTTTAACCAGATTGCTTCTTTAATGGCATCTAAAGCAGTTATATACTCTGCATTGGTAGTGGACAACAAAACTGTTTCTTTAAGATTTGACATCCAACTAATTGCCCCACCTGCAAGAGTAAAGACATAACCTATAGTAGATCTCCTTTTGTCCAAATCACCTGCATAATCATCATCCACATATCCGCAAACTTATATTTCACTACCATTGAATATGATTCAATGACCACTTGTGCCTCTTAAATATCAAAGCACCCATTTCACTGCTCACCATTGTTCTTCACTTAGATTTGCCGTGAATCTACTGACAAATCCAACTGCATGTGAAATGTCAGGTCTTCTATATACCATCACATACATTAAGTTTCCAACAACATTAGCATATGTTACATGATACATATACTGCATTTCTTCATCAGGTCTAGGACTCAAAACCAAAGAAATCTTAAAATGGGAAGCTCGTGGAACGTTAACATGTTTCACACTGTTCATACCAAACTTTTCAAGTACTCTTTCCACATACTTTTGTTGTGATAACCAAAGCTTACCATTTTTTTTTGTCTTTGTGTATCTCCATGCCCAAGATATGTTTTTCTGCTCCAAGATCCTTCATATCAAACATCCTAGAGAGCTAAGCCTTTAACTTGTTGATCTCTTCCATGCTTTTTCTTGCAATAAGCATATCATCAACATACAAAACTAAGATAATGAATATGCCACTGAAACTCCTGAAGTATACACAATGATCATACTCACTTCTAATAAAGTTTTGGCTCACCATGAAGGAGTAAAAATTCTTGCACCATTGGCTGGGAGACTGCCTCAAGCCATAGAATGATTTCCTGAGCTTGCAAACTAATCTTCTGCTGAAATCTTGTACAAAACCTTCTAGTTATTCCATATATATTTATTCATCCAAATCACCATGTAGAGAAGTTGTTTTAACATCTAACAATTCTAACTAAAGGTTAAGTAACGCAGTTAGTGCCAACATATTACAAATAGAAATGCATTTTACAACTGGTGAAAAAATATCATGAAAGTCAATACATTCAACCCAAGAATACCCTTTTTCTACCAGTTTCTCCTTATACCTTTCGATACTTCCATAAAATTTTCATTTCAAGTTGAAGATCCATTTGCACCCAGCAACATTCTCCCTTTAGGAAGTTTTACAAGATCCTAGGTATTTTTCTTGGCTAAGGAATCCATTTCTTCCTCCATAGCTGTTTTCCATTTTCTGCTATCTGTATCATCCACTACTTCCTAATAACAAGAAGGTCCCCATCTTCAGTCATCAAAGAAAAAGATGAAGCTGAATCTTCATACCTTTTGAGATTTTCCCTTTCCATTGTAGAGCTTCTTAGTCTGACTGGTTTCTGAATTAGTTCTGAAACATAAACAATTTCCTTTTCATCTTCATCACCTTTTCCTCCAGAAGTCTCTCCTTCTTTTCGACTTTTGGAAAAAGGTCTAGCTTCCAAATGAATTTACCGATTTGGCGATACCTGTTCTTGTCAATTTTTTCAACATCTGATTTTAAAATAGAAGATTCATCAAATGTTACATCTCTACTAATGACTATCTTCCATGAAGTAGGATCACACAACTTGTATCCTTTCACCGCATAGTCATTCCCAACAAAGACATAACATTTCTATTTTGGATTTAATTTTGAACATTGATTTTAGGAATAAGAGCATATGCATAAAAACCAAATATCCTTAAATAAGAATAATCACAAGATTGACTTGACCAAATTTCTTCAAGAATTTTATAGTTAATTGCTACTGAAGGTGATTTGTTAACTAAATAACGAGCAGTGGATACTACTTTTTCCCACAAATCCTTTTGTAGGTTAGCATTGCTGATCATGCTTATGGTTTTTTTGATAAGAGTCTGATTCATACATTCAGCAACACCATTTTGATGAGGAGTATAAAAAATAGTTTTATGTCTAACAATTCCTTCATCCTTATAGTATTGTTCAAATTCTAGAGAAGTAAATTCTCCACCATTATTGTTCTTAAACATTTAATTGATTTTCCTGTTCTTTTTTCTACCATTGTTTTAAATTGTTTAAAGACATTGAATACATCAACTTTATTTTTTAACATAAAGACCCAAACTTTTCAAGAGAAATCATCCATAAACGTTAAGAAATATAAAGCACATCCATAGGATACAACAGGAGATGGTCCCCACAGAACAAAATGAATATAGTTCAAAATTTCTTTACTATTATGACTTCATGTTTTAAACCTTTGTTTACAATTTTTTCCATAAAGAATTTATAGAAATCCAACTTCAAGGATTTCAAATCAGGTGTAGGTTTTAACCCCATACATAAATTACATGCATACGAATTCTAAAACATAGAAAATAAACAATGCGAGAGCATAAGACATAAAACACATAGACACAGAGATTTTCCATCGGATCCCAAAACCGGGACTACCAACTTGATTTTTCATTATGTTCCTTTCAATGTTACAATACATATATATACATTCCAAAGCATCCAATACCATGGACCGAAAACAATCATGCCCAAAACCATGTGCGAAACCATGAACAAAACCATAGGTAGGTTTGCCCCACCTAATATAGGGTCCAAAAAAAAATTTCCCCATGGTAGTGGGGCCTAACCACCCCACTCAAACCCCCCATACAGGAGGGGCTTCCATCGCCCCTTTGACCCCCCTCCCCCCCCCCCACTGCATATACGGGGTAATGAAGAGGGGGCGTCGGCCCCCCTCTAACCCCCTGATTAACTAGGTCGCCTAGTTGTGGAAAGAATATAACACAACCCAGCATTTACATGGTATCTAAGTGTATGTATTTGAAATATGATTTTTGAGGCTTCGGTTAGACAGATATAAAGGAAGATTTTGCTTGGAGTCGTGGTTGAATCAGGTTGAATTGGAAAGAATATAACTCAACCCAAAATCAGGGAGTAATTTATAGTTCATCAGTACCTGAAGATCTTTCTCGTTCATGTGACTCAATCGCTAATGACATAGGTGAGTATCTTGTTCTTCTTTCTCACACACAATCACTACTTCAATGACTTGAGTACTTCCTTTGAGTTTGTAAATATTTCCGACCTTTTCTGCCTTCATAATGACTAGGGCACCTTTTGAGACTTTCAACACTCCATTATGAGTTATAAACTTATAACCAGATGAGTCCAATACTCCCAAAGAAATCAAATTTTTCTTTAATTCAGGGACATGCCTAACATTAGTTAATGTTCTAAATATGTTATCATACATTTTAGTCTTGATATTTCCCATCCCAACAGTCTGACATGACACATTATTACCCATAAACACATAATTACTATTTACAACTTCATTTGAAGTAAACCAATTTCTGTGTGGACTCATGTGATGAGAAGCACCAGAGTCTAACAACCAATTTTCAACATTCTGAGAGACATTAGATATAGGTAAAGTTTCATCTACCATACATAATTCTTCAACAGATAAAACTTCATCAATCATACGTGAATCAACTTGATTTTCTTCCTTCTTTGGGTTTTTGGACTCTTTCCATTTCCAGTATTTCTTGAGGTATCCAATTTTATTGTAGTACCAACATTTCGCCTTACACTTCTTTCCCTTTGATTTTGATCTGAAAGAAACCCTTATTTTCTCCCCTCTTTCTTTTGACCATCCTCTGGCCACCATGGCTTCTAATGGAGAGGTTTCAGCATTGGACTTCTTCCTTACTTCTTCAACTAACAAAGCTCCCACAACTGAAACAAATTCCAAGGACTTAGTTGTGCTCAAACTGATAGAGGTAACGAAGTGTTCCCTGACTCAGGTGGGGAACACTGTAAGGTGATAGCTTTGACTTCTTCCTAAAATTTAACTTCCATATCCGACAATTGACAAATAAGTGTAATAAAAACATTAAGATGTTATGCAATTTTTGTACCCTACTTCATCTGAAGACTGTACAATTGTATTTTTAGATAAATTTTGTTGGTTAATGATTTTGTCATATATAACGTTTCCACTTTTGCCAACTAACCTACTACTGAAGTTTCTACAACTATATTGAAGATAACTTCATCCACCAAGAATGACCTAATGGTACTGAGAGCTCGGGCATCCAAGTCCTCCCAGCCTGAATCTTTCATGATAGCAGGTTTCTTCTTCACCCTGACCAATGCTTTGTGTAACCCTTGTTGCACAAGAAAATCCCTAACTTTTAGTTTCCATAAAGCAAAGTTGTTCTTGCTGGTGAATTTCTCCACCTCGAACATTGCAATTGTCATTTTAGCCATTTCTTTCTATAACATTCTAAAATTTTCTTCTAGGGTTGGTTTATTTTTGAATTTTATTTTCCTCCACAATCTACTTTTAACTAGGGTTTCTATCTAATTCTCTACAAAAAACTGATTCTGTTGCCCCTTTTCCTGATTTAATTTCCAAAATTTCTTTTAACTTACTTCACAAATTCTTAAAAAATATTTCTTTATATTGCTTCTTGAGATTGCCTCAAATATACATAATATTTTTTTCAAAAATTACTTCAAAACCTTGAGATTGCTTCAAAATATACAAAAAAAAAAAAAAAATTACAAAAAAAAAACCTTGAGACCTTGAGATTGCTTCTTTTGATTGCCTCAAATATACAAATTTTTTTTTCAAAAAATACTTCAAACCTTGAGATTGCTTCTTGAGATTTCCTCGAATATAAAGAAATTCAAAAAATACTTCAAACCATATGCTCAATAGAATTAAAATTATAAATGCCCAGACTTTACAGTTATGGGTCCTCATTCCTTTTTAACAGTGGCAAGATCGATGGGGTGGCTCCCCAGAATTCCATGGCTCCTCCTTCTTGCAAGAAAATGGTTTCCAAAGCTCCTCCTTCTTACAAAATGACGGTTCTGGATGTTCATTCCACGTCTCCTCCTCCTTGTAATAACAACAACTCGTTTAATTGGACTCTTTTTATTTACATGCAAAGGGCTCGTGACATAGGGAAGACAGGCAATAATGGTTATGGATGTTTGTTCCATGAATCCTCCTCCTTGAAAACACATCTCCTTTTTTTTCTTTACATGCTGAGGGCTTCTATTGTTCATTTGGACAATGAAAACATCTTTCTCCAGCACATTTGTCTCATGGTTATGATGTAACAGATTTCTCAAATCACTTCTCACTCAACAGATTTCGCTCACAACTTTGATACCATTGGTTGAAATCAACAGTTTATCAAGCAAGAAAGAAATGTAAAGAAATTAAAAGGGAAACTAAAATATACATACACAAGTAAACACAATATTTTACATGGTAAAACCTTGACAGTGTGTCAAGGAAACATCCACAAGGCAAGGGATTGGATCTTTATTTAATCAAGAATTATTCTCCATAATTACATTTTGTCGGGCATTCACCATTTTTATAAGAGCCTCCCCTCCACTACATTACTGATATTCGGTATAAAACTAACTCGCAGTAGCTAATAAAGATTTTACCCATAATTACATGATTTTTTGTTATATTTCAACACTTCTATGCTAGTTCGTGTTTACTTTGCAACATATGGTGCAAATGATAGTATCATTTTTCTCATCTACATATCATTTTCCTCCTAAAAAGGTGAGTATTTATTTTAATGGACTTATTATATTTTTTGAATTCACCTGATCTACAGATTTTTATTATTTGATAGGTCCTATCCACTAAAATTGAAACATATTTTTGTAGTTTGTACCACTTATATGTGGTTGTTCCTATTTATAGTCTACAATATTATATCTCTAATTTTATATTTGGGCTAGTTAAAGCAAGTGGGAGTTTATTTTTTTCTTTTATGTGCATGTATTGCGGAATCACAGTTGATATACATTGTTTTTCTCTCCTAAAGAGTGTTTTAAATATGCATTCATGGCATTCATTGCAATGCCACAATTTCTGCTGGTTTTTTGGCCTCAAAATTAGAATTAATATATTTGCTTCTATTTATCTCTTTGATCTAGAGGGTGCTCTCTCAGTTTTTGTTCCTTTTTTTGTCTTAAGCCTGCAATTGTTAGTATTTCTATTTTTTCACAATTGTATTTTTTCGTACTTTTTATCAAAATCTAACATGATATCTAACATGTCCACCCTAATAGAGCACATATTCTACGCATAGAATGTCATTGTTAGTAGATAGTAAATAGATTTTAAGAAAAACAAGAAAATTTGGGAAATTTGGGCAAATAATGGGAATGTTGGAAAAAATTGTGAAAAAACTAAAAATAATGGGCATGTGAGAGCTAATTGCGGTCAGTAGCATAATAGAGCTAAAAGGAGACAAAGTGCAAATAATTGGAAAAATATTTTAATTATGTTAATTGGGGTATTATGTCTAATGATTCTATTTGAGTAATTGAGATAATTAGGTACATTGAGTTTAGTTAGAGAATCATGACTGGGGATAATTGGGTTTATTTACGAAATTAGGAAAATTAGAGTTAATTGATAGTGCCTAGGTAAACAAGGAAAAAGTTTTAAACTAGGGTAACTAGGAAAATTTGGGATAGTTGGATTATCGATGAAACAATGTTAATTAGGGTGTCCATATTAATTTGAATAACTAAAAGGCTATGTTAATTATAATAATTGGGAGGACTCTCTTTCAATGAAACAATTCATAAAAAATGACATAGTTGGGGTAATTTGGGAAAATTGTGTTAATTGGGAAAGTTGCATAAGTTTGACTAATTGTTCTTGTAATTACACTGTGTCTATTTTGGAATAGGGCTTGAAAATTTCAATTTAATTAGAGATAATTATTAGGTGGATGGTAGGGATTTTGTACATAATCTTTTAGAATATTCTTAGTAGTAGTCATAGATCAAATTTTGAGATTTGTCTCAAAAGTAGGGATGCACTTTGTTTATTTTTAATTCAATTAATGAATTAGAAAAAAAAATGTCATATGAAATGAGTGTCATATGGTATTGAGAAGCCGTAAGATAAACCCATAATATTATAACAAAATGCATTTATAAGTTTATAATATCAACGATACAAACAAAACTTATTAGAAATTAAATTTATAATGAAAAAAATTACAGTATAATTGAAAAAATAAAAATAAAAATAAACATATTAATAAAATTCAATAAAAAATATTCATAAATGACAAATACAAGCCTACAGTAGTTATCCACTTAGTAAAAAATAATGAACTTATTTAATCATTAGTTAATATTTAAAGATTAGTTACTATGCTTTGTAATGTAATTAAATGTTTTCCCATTCAAATTCTTCACTATATTCTTAAATATAGATATGTATGCATAATAAAATTACATTTTTTCAATAAATAAAATATTATATGATAAATTTATACTGTGAAATATAGTTTTAAATTATATCTATAAATATATAGAACACTCACTTTTATGCATATATTATATAGTAAACAATTTAATAATTTAATTTTAACAAAGTTGAATAAAGAAATTGTGCTCATACTATGGTATGCAAAATTATCTCTCTATAAATTAGAGCTATAAATTAGAGGTAAGATTAATGTGTAATAAAAGAGTAAAGAAGTAAATTATTAAATTATTAAGACTAAACTACCCCAATAAATACATTCAACTAAATAATCATTACATTTAAAACCTTTTTAGAGAATTGATAAATGAAGATCCAAAACACCTATAAAAATTCTTGTCTGAATGTAATGTAAGATAGGAAGCTCAAAAAATACACGACGATAAAAAAGAAAGAAACATCAAGTCAAACATAATTACAGAATCCACATAAACATGGCACAATACAGTATCATATTTATTAAGGAGTCTTGAGTGGAGAAAGAGATACATGCATTGTGAATATAGTAATGGAAAACCTTTAAACATGGAGATAAATCATTCTTTGAATTTACCAACAAAAAAAAATAACAGAGAAGAGAAAACCATTTTTAAAGTCATCCATCTTTCATAAATATTAAGAAGGAAAGAAGCCCATATATTTGGTTCAAAGTACGCAACACAATATTTCTATACAATAATGTTATCCTAATGATGGTAAGATTTAATTTAAGTATAGCAGTTGTTACATCCAATTCCATAATAGTTGAGTGTGTGTTTCTTTTATAAAAAAATTCAACAATTTTTTTTTGATATTTGTATTTCAATGTTTTCTTCTTGTAGGAAATTTATGCAGATGTGTTACAGTTAGAAAGAGAAGACGAAAATCAATAAAACTTGATACAAAAATTCAAAACAGCCCTGATTTGAATTGTGCATTACAATGCCTTCTTCTTGTAGCCAATCCTCTCTCTCTTCCTTCCTCTCTCTGTCATTCTCTCCCACATCCCTTCTTACACCCCCTATCATTACTCTCCTCTTCTCTCTCTTCCCTCCTCTCCTCTCTTGATCACTCCCTTCCCATCCTTCCCTTGTCACTCCCTCTCTCTCCACCTCTATCTCTCTATGTCTTTGTTCCTTTCTCCCTCTCTCCCCCCCTCCAGCTCGATCTCTCTCTCCCTATCTCCTTCCCTCTCTCTCTCTCTTCACCCTCCAACTTTGTCACTATCTCCCAACCCCTCTGCCCCCTCTCTTTCTTAAATTTGATCCC
>APFE031014623.1:0-14629 GCA_000404065.3 Pinus taeda
ATTATTATAAAAAATCCATAAATAGGGATTTAAAAATATAAAATTACGATACAACTCAGCAACAATATATAGTCTCATGTATGGGACTAAGGCTATATCCTACTAGAAAGGACATGACCCCCCTAGAGGTAACCTCAATGATGGCCACAATGGATAGTATTTTTCTTGCACTTTCTATGTCAGTTGAAAATGTCCTTTAGTTCTAGATTAAAACATAAAGCTGCGTCTAATTGGCTAAGATCTCATCTTCTTTGGATGTAAGAAAATAGGTTAGCAACTCATTATCCAAAGGCATGTGGGAGGAGCAAAAATTTGCTCTCTTATGGACCACTAGCAAAGTCATTTCAGGTGGTTGTGTTTTTTCTTGAATAATGATGATGATTCAGTCTGCATTTGTAGATGGTAGCCAATGATGGCAACTTTTGCCACCTTTGAAAAAAATAGCAGAAGTAGTGATTCTCAAATAATAGGTTCGAAAGACCTTGTTTCCCTAGATATGAAGAACACTAAAAGAAATAGTATACGTAGGGCACAAGAACATACTGAATGTCGAAGTTAAGAATTGTTGTGATTCCCTCTATTACTAAAACAAGCTACATAGTGTTTCAAGAAACTTTGCATAGATAATATTTGTCACGTTTTGAATGTCAAACTAGAGAGAATATTTTTCTTAGAGATCCACTGGTGCCATGTGGGGCTTAGAATGGATAGGGGACATCTAGATGTCCCCTAAACAATAAAAGAAAATCTCTGGTATGTCTCTACTTTTGGTGGGAAATATCTAAGGAATGCAGGGAAGTCTCCCATGTCTACTAAGACACCCTCCTATGAATGAGGACTTCCCCGTGCAGTCCCCAATACCACGGGGATAGGGACATTTACACAACACTGCTATTCTCAACTAAGACTAGTAAATTAGACACGATCAAGCAAGAGACTGAGTAGTATATTTAAGGAAATGGTGTAAACAATCATGATTATAGCAGTAGACGCCCTCCTATGAATGAGGACTGCCCCGTGCAGTCCCCAATACTACGGGGATAGGGACATATACACAACACTGTTCTCAACTAAGACTAGTAAATTAGACACGATCAAGCCAGAGACTGAGTAGTATATTTAAGGAAATGGTGTAAACAATCATGATTATAGCAATCTTTTTCATGTTGTGTGTTTTAGACACAATGATGGTGTTGGTTCTTGCAAGCTCTTCGATGTTCCACATTGAAGAAGCATACTAATGACTCTAATTATAAATATTCGTAATTTTAAACCTTGATGTATGATTCATTATTATTTCTTGGTACTAGTTGTAAGCATTCTTAAATGAAGTTGAAAAGATAGCTTCTTCTATCTGGAAAATTTTCTTTAAGCTTAGAATGTTGAGTACCTTCTTGAATATGGAAAGTTGGGGTTGATTCAAATTGATCATGGCCTCTTCCTTCACAAAATGTGCTCTATCATCACCCATAATGATCAGATTTGTTTGGATTGTCACCTATTATGATGCATCAAAACCAGAGAATTGAGCATAAGACTTGCCTTACCAAATGCACAATATAAACGTGAGAGAGCACACAAATGAATTGCATTACTTATTTGGAAAATATATTTAGTTCAATTCCAAATTGATTTGTCATATTCATTTTACTTAACTAAAGCCTAATTAAACGGAGACTTATGTTAATGAATTCATGGCATATTAACTTTATACCATGTATTTTATTTTGGCAACTAAAATACATTCTGGTGGTGGTCATGATTACTGTTGTAAATATCAACGTAAAAAAAAAAATTGGTTGAGGGCCTTAATGTTGAGATATTATAAATATTAGAAACAAAAATTGGTTGAGGGCTTTAACGCTGAGATATTAGAAATATTAGAAACACTAGGAAAAATTGATTAAAAAACAAAGAATTTTGATGGGCATTAAATAACTAAGTTAAGTTTTTATTTTTTTTCCCTGTCTTTAAAAAAAATATAAACTATTACTACTATTAAGTAATCACATTACCACATAAATATTAAAAAAGGACTAATACATAATATGCATAAGATGCCAAGTGATATATCAATCATTAATTGTCAATATTGATAACTGTTTAGTACAAACTCAATTTCCGATACACAATTAAAATGATATCAAATATATAAAAAATACATTTCATTATCATGAGTAAACTATAATGAGTTTGATATAGATTCTCTCTACCCTTTTTATAGGAAAAGGTAGTGTTTCATCATCTATAAGGTTGTCCCATGGTTGGATGTCCACTAGTGGGTGTCTTCTTATGTGTAGAAGGTGGTGTTCAAGATGGCACATCAACATCTTCACTCTTAGTCTCTTGCCCCCACCCTAGATGCTTATGGGTAATCCTCCCTTGTGCCATTCTCTTTCTCATCCTTTAACCATTTTGGTGACCCCTCCATAATAGCCCTCTCAATCTCCACCCTCTACTCATTCATGGTGTCAATGTGATCCAAGAAAAAAAAAATCAACATTAAGGGATCTTTCACACTGCTTCTCCCACTATACGAGAGATTGTGTTCAATATAGACCATATCATTAAGACATTGATATCATAACTTGTGAGAAGGTGATAAGACACAAGGTTGTGTGAACTTTGAAGAGAATGCTAAGCATATTATAGATTCATAATTTTAAAAACAATTGATTGCCGCCCTATTGCACTTCTCTACATGTGTTTTTGCAAATACAATTCAATTGTGCTTGCACATTAAACTACTATAGAATTGGCTAGGGCCTTGTAGTGAGCTAAATAATTACAAAATTTATGAGCTCTTGTATCATCTAAGTTGTATGTTAACTTTCAAGGAGTTGTGCACTATTTATGCAACCTGTAAGGTTTCAAATGCTATTGAATTAATTTATAATAACAATTCCAAATGTCGTGGAACTAAATGCAGCGGACTAATTGTAGCTAATTTGCGTTATCCAAGGTTTAGACATTCAATAGATTAAGTTATCTAACACAAAGAGACCCTTGACTATAGGGTTAATGCTTCAAAATTACCTACACTTTAGGAATCAAAATGTGACACCCAAAAGTAAATAATCATTAAACTAAGAAGTGAATTCTACATAAAATATAACTAAATGCTATAGAAAACAAAAACCAATCCTATGGTGCACCAAGCAACACACCATTTTTCTGCCAACCAAATAATCACGGTATGTTGGTGGAAAAATTTCAATATGAAATATAATGAATAGATAGCCATTGAAACAAAACAACATAGACTGATCCCTGATCCACCCACATGGATGTAGGATGTTGAAAAAATGAATTATAAAACACTTTGCTAAGGAATGTAAAAGTAACCACAAACCACATAGAAAAAGTGCATTCACCAATTAACCTCAACTCAAGATAACTAATAAACCCCTATAATGAAATTTAAATCAAGTATGTGAAAGTGTTCTTGTTGATTGCAACTCTATAACTCTCAATTCTTACCCTAACTAAGAAGATTTTAATCAAAATTGAATTCCAAATAAGTATATAATATAATGAGTTCATTAGAGGACATAGAAAAAATATAAAATATTAAGTTGTGCATGCCTAATCATATTGCCATGTAAATTAGGTTAATAAAAAATTATAGTGCTAGAGTTCAACAATAATAACCAAAAGTTTACATTGTTATGCACACTTAAGTGTCATTCAATAAATAATATAATGTTAATATATGATAAATATATTAATAATGAATGTACTATAAATATATATTATTTAATTTAAAGGAAGTACAATATAAACTATAATAATGTTATAATATAATAATATCGCAAAGAACATGTGTTTTCTCCAAAGAGGTCACATTTTCAGATCTAGATGAGGGTAGAGTATGTACACCTTTGTAGACTTTAACAATGAAATTGCTACACAGGTGTTGGTCCTTCATCCCACAAACAATGGTGTCTCATACATCAATTTGGTCGTGACCTTAAAATTAGATTATTGTTATTATAATATAATAGTGTCTACTAATATATAATGGAAGTACAAATTATTATTAATGTATAATTATAATTAAAGTACAATAATGGTTAATTATTGTGTATGCAATGCATTTTATTTACTATTATTTGTATAATGCATAATTACATATTACTTTGCTATTCTGCATAAGCATTTGATTCATGTGTAAGGCATGGTTATATTTTCATGTTAGGGCTAATTATGGGTCACTTAGGAAAAAAAATTGGAACTTGGATATTTAGAGGATGTAATGTGCTCAAATTAATGGTTGGGGGCATTACAAGCTCCTCCAAAAAGGCCTTAATGATTGGAACAAGAAACTTATCCTTGATTGTCAGTTTGTTCAAAGCTTAGAAGTTGTGGCACATGTAGCAAGTGTTTTGTTTCTTGAGGATTGTGATGATCGATGAAGAATAAGGGTTAGTGCTAGGGTGGATGACACTAATGACTAGTAACTTATGAGCTATATTTTCTATTTCATTTATTTGGGAAAAATGGATGGTTATATCAGAGTACATTGGGTGGGAGTCTATCTGATATGAGCATAATAGAATGATCCTTCCTACCTTGGTAGGGTGGTCATCCTTGGAGAGGTTCAAAGATAAATTGATGTTTGGCCAATATCAAGTGCGAGTGAGAATGATTGGGCTGAGAAGGGGTCTCAAATGCTTGAATGCTATGGAACTGAGCCATAATACATGAATGATCCTTACAATATTTTTTGAACGAAAAAGGGAGCTTGACATAGGACCTGACGACAATGGAGGATCATGGAGCCACTTGGTTTTCCTTGCAGGTTTCGAGGTAGCCACGCGTATACTCGCCTCGCCCTTTCGTTTGGGTGCCGAGGGAAGTTGTGAGAATTCCGAGGGGGTTTTTGGTGGAATGTTTTTCTGTTTCAACCATTTCACTATGTTTTGTTGGGTGACTGGTTATGCTCACTGTGACTCTTCACTGTTTTACTCACCCTCTCCGTGTAAAACCTCGAGCTGCTAGATATTTCCCTCGTTTTCATCTTTGGCCTCTTTGTTTACTTGGGTTTCGGGTCACCTGGGGATGTAATGCTCTAGGGAGGTTCCTCTACATTGGGTTCTCTCTCGGTATCCTATCTACTCGAAGCTTTCACCGGTTAGTACAGTCAGGTGTTTGTTATTTTTTAGTTTTTGTTTTGTCTTTTCTCTGTTAGCAGGATGGTTAGCCCGACTGATTATGTGGATTTGGAACCGACACTGGAGGATATTTTGTCAGTTTGGGGTTTGGAACCGACGCAATAGAATCTGGCAAAGGTAGTCTTGCAAGCTAGGTCTCCACTTGGAAAAAGTTGCAGTACGAAGATGGATTGGCATTATGGTGGTGATCTAGGGCTGCTGGAGGAGTCAAAACCTCCTTCCGCAAGGGTGGTTTGTTGGATTCCAGACTCTAAAGTTCATGAAGGTCATGATGGTGCAGTATTGGTAGGAATATCTGTCGGGCCATCAATGGAAATACAGGTAAGCCCAAAAACCCCTTATGCAGTCTTTGTTTCTAAGTTTCTAACGAGCGGTTTGGAAGATATTGTTAGAAGTAGTGGGCCCAAGAGGAAGGAAGGGCTGAAAACTTGTTTAAACAAAGTCTTGGGGGTGGACTGACTGACAGCAGGCTTGAGCCTGTACAAAACCCTTAACTGTAAAATTCCTACCTCGACTTGTGCCATCAACCTCTCAAAGTCTTTTTGTTTAGCTACCGAGACCGTTGGTAATGGGGAGAAGTCTTTTATTGGTTTCTCGGAGGTAAATTCTTCTGTGGGCTAGCCACTCTTGGAAGTATGAAGGAACAAAGCACTAGGGTTTCCAGCATTTTCCTTCCAAGGGTTGGATTTGGTTGGACATCTAGAGAAGGGTTCTCAAGGATCGAAGGAGGGTAGTCATCACCCCATTCTTGGCACTAGTGGGCGGGCTCTAGACTTTGAAGCTCTGTCGAATATCATTTTGGCATTGAATGATCCCTTGGAGGGTATCCTGGGATTTGAAATCCAAGGAGACAAAGAAATTTCATCAATTGCCCCTTCAGTTAATGGTCAGTCCTCAGGCTTGAAAAGGAAGAATGGGAAGGTGATAAAAAAGAAAGCAGAGAAATCAAACTAAATTCTAGGGGTAGACATTTGGATGGATGAAGCTATGGATGCATCAGAGTACATCATAGTGGGGCAGGTAAAGGGAAGACAATTTATTGCTAATTTCATCAAGGAATGGATAAGTAAGGAACATAGTTCGGGGCTGGTTTCATAGACAAAGGTAATTTGTTTGACAAGGGGTTGGTTCATGGTTTGTGTCTCTAATGTTGAAGCTATAGATTGGGTTCTGGAGTAAATCTGGGGTTTTGGGAAAGCCCCGATTTTCTTCAAAATATGGACTCCCCTCTTTGATGCTCAAAGAAAAAGATTAGGAGAGATCCCAGTATGGGTGCCTCTTCTGTCAGTTGCCCCTCAACTTTGGTCAATGGATGTCTTCAAGGCGACTGGGAACATTCTGGGTACTATTCTGGAAGCTGATATGTCATTTCAAGTGACTATGGAAAGAAAGGTGGCATGTATTCTGGTTAGGCTAGACCCAAGGGAGGGTTTGGCAGATATGATGCAGATACAGGTGGATGGATACTCTCTCACTTAGTTGCTCGAATATGAACAACTGCTCTATCGATGCCATCACTGCCACAAACATGACCACTTGGCAAGGGACTATCCATTGGGGCATAGACGTCGAAGGAAAAACATGGTGGAGCCGGTTCAAGCAATGCAGGAGTAGCTTGAAGATGTATTTATGGAGCATGCACCATTTTTTGGGGAACATCAGGCATAGATTCTGGTTCAGGTTGTGGTCAATGAGGATCATCGGGCAGTAGCTGTAGAGGCTGAAATACCTACAACTAAACACTTGCGGGATGAGATGGTAGAGGTGGAGGCATCTCTTCCTACGGGTATTGCTACTTCCCCTCCTTCTATTTCGTTTATGTGTATACCCCTTGTCGATCCTATTCTCGGGCCTAGTCTTTCCAGGCCTCCTATTGATGTTATTTCTCCTCAGTGCAATGTTTCTTTGACCATTGACAATATCATTACATTGATATTGATATTAAATCTTTCTGGACCCTCTTTGGTGGGCTCTAGTCTATCCACGCCTTCTGAATTTTTCCCTGATAAGCCTCATTATAACCTTCGTCCCCAAGACAAAAGAGACCATCCTGATGATCTTGTGGGTGGTCTCAGCCTATTATATGATACTGCGGGTCCTCCTAAGACTCGGGGCAATAAAACGAACATTTAAAAGGCCCAGTTAAAAGAAAAGCTTGACATAGCTGATGGAAAACAAATCTCCCTTAAAGGGCTGCTTAGAGCAGCGATGACCCCTATGGCGGTTTCCAAATGATTTTAATGTCCTTCAATTGTAGAGGGATTGCCAGTCCCCGAAAAAATTTGGCTTTAAAACAATGATTTAAGAATGTCTGTTGTGATGTTATTATGCTTCAAGAGACTCTTGGTCCTAGGGATTCTATAATAAGTATCTTGAGAAACATGTTGCTTGTTTGGTCCTTTGTGGCTTTGGATGCATGCAGGTGTTCAGGGGGGCTTGGTGATGGGTTTTAAGGACTGCAATTTAAAACTCTTAAATTCTTGGGGCTCTGATTTGATGCTTGGAGCGAAGGTTTACTCCTCAGAACTCTATTCAAACTTAACTCTTATAAACATTTATGGACCTTGTCAAGGACATATCCCTTTTTGGAATAAACTGTTTTCAAAATCATTGCTTAATTTCTCAAAGATTGTGGTCGGAGGGGATCTAAATGTCTCCTTAGGGTTATCTGAATCTTGGGGACCAAATGCACAGGTGGACCCTTTGGCATATTTCTTTCTAAACAAGATTCAGATGGGGAGATTTATTGATGTTGATCTTCTGAAAGAAAAACCTAACTGGAGAAATAGGAGGGTTGGTGAGGCAAGGGTGGAAAAATGTTTACACTGGTTCCTAATTAAAGAAGATTTGACTGCTCATATTCCTTACTTTCGCTAGTGGGTTGGTTTTGGGGGTGATTCAGATCACTTTCCAATTTTTCTGGAACTAAAAGGGGCCAGTAGGAAGCATGACTCTCCTTTTAAATTCAACTCTTCCTGGCTTAAAGATTTGTCCTACAATAAGTTGGTGCGTGAGATTTGGAGTTCTTAGAACAGATTTATGGGTTTATACCTTACCCAATCATTTATGGAGAAGCTAAAAAAATTGAAACAATCAATGATCTCTTGGGATAAGGAAAAATCTTTAAGGGATGAAGCAATTTTAAAATCCATTGTGATCGAATTGGAGGCTTTAGAAAGTATGGAAGGTGATGGGTATGAGACGAAAGAGAAAAATATAAGGATAAAATCAAAGGAGGGTGAAAGGTATAGGATTTTGAAAGACATTGAAGAAAGTGGAGGCTAAAAAGTAGATCCATTTGGCTTGAGGGTAGGGATGAAAACTCCAATTTTTTCCAGAAGTATGCCAAGGGCAGGAAAAACTCAAACACTATCTAGGAACTAAAAAACAACGAAGTGGTTCTGAGATCTTCTTCAATGAGCCCTGTCATTTCAAATCTCTTTTTAAATCTCCTCCTAAGGTCACCATTGCTGAAGTCATTGGGGTGGCACAAGTTTTTTTGAGATTTGTTGAGGAGGATGATAATGATATCCTCATGGCCCCTATTTCTAAGGGGGAAGTGGAGGGAGTTCTTCACTCCATGCAAAAGGAGAAGAGCTTGGGTCCTGATGGTTGGACGGTGGAATTCTTCCAACATTTTTTCGACCTAATGGGGGATGACCTCATGGGATTGGTGTAGGAGTCTAGAAGCCGGGGTTTTGTGCACGATCCTCTTAATTCAACTTTCTTGGAATTAATTACAAATTTTGATGATCCTCAAAGATTTGATGACTTCAGACCCATCTCTTTGTGCAATTGTACATACAAAATTGTTACCAAAACTATTGCAAAACGATTAAAACCAATCCTTCAAAAAATATTTCACAGGAATAGTTTGGGTTCCTTGAGGGTCGGCAAATCCAGGAAGCCTTTGGGGTGGCCCAGGAATCCCTACACTATATCAAAAGATAAAAAAAAATGAATGATAGTAAAGATAGATCTTTCTAAGGCTTATGACAAGATTAGTTGGATGTTTTTGCATCTTTTGATGACTCACCTAGGTCTCAATATTGGTTTTATTAATGAGGTCATGGGTTGTATAACTAATGTGAGTTTTGCTGTTTTCATCAACAGGGTGGCCTCTCCTTTTTTCACGAGCCAGAGGGGTCTTTGTCAGGGATGCCCTTTATCACCCCTTTTATTCCTTTTTGCTGTTGAAGGTTTGAGTCAATTGATTCATTCTACCATTAGAAGGGTGAATATAAAGGCATTGAAATTTCTATAAATATCTTTATTACTCATCTTCTTTTTGTGGATGAAATTTTGTTGTTTTGTGATGGATCTAGGGAGAACTTGCTCAAATGTAGTCAATTCTGGATTTATTCCTTAAGGCAATCAGGATGAGTATAAATCCACACAAATCCTCTATTACTCACAATGGGCTCTTTGGGGCGGAGATAAATAGATCTTTATCCATTTTTCCCTTTGAAGTTAATCCTCTGACGGAAAGCCTTAAATACCTTGGGTTCCTCTTAAAGCCAGACTCTTATAAGAAATCAGACTGGAAATGGTTAGTTTCAAAAATTGAAAAACATGTCAAGCAATGGAGCTTTAAGTGGCACTTTGGAGCAGGGTGCTTGGTTCTTATTAAATCAGTTTTACTAGCCATCCTAGTTTATCAGATTGCACTCTCTTGGGTAACGAAAGGAATTCTTTATCTAATTCAGAAAATATGTGGTTGATTTTTATGGGCGGGCTCAAAGGAAGATGATGTCCTCCCATGGGTGGCCTAGGAGATAATTTCTCATCCAAAAGATATGGGTGGGTGGGGCATAAAGGATCTCACATGTTTCTCTCGCTCTTTGGTAGCAAAATCAGGCTGGAGTCTTTTAACCAAGGAAAACCTATGGACATCGGTGATAAAAAGGAAATATATAGATCCCTTGGACTTGGTTTTTTGGCTGAGAACCCCGGGAAAGTCCTCTAGAAACTCTTTGATCATTAGGAAGGCCACGATTGAGTCTTTTGAAATTGTTGATGATGGTTTGTTCTGGCTAGTTGGGAATGGTACTAGTGTTTGAGTGGGAATGGACCCTTGGGTTGGTTGTAACAAGGCTTTCACTCTTCCAAGGGAGCTGAGAGAGTTCCTTGATGCCAAGGGGATTTATCTTCTCAATCAAATCTCAAATGAGGGAACCACTTGTTTTTGGAATAAGGGTTGGAAGTCGGCTAAGTATTTAGAGCTCAAGCCCTAGTGGGAGGGTGTTTGGCAGGACTACACTATGGAATTGCAGAGATCAAACATCCGTATAAGGGAAAGGGATGATGATCTTTGATGGGTCTACTCTCCCAATGGAATATATGATCCGAAATTTGGGTACAACCTTCAAATGGATCGAAGGGCTGGTGGATTTAGGCACCGGTGGTTCAAGCTTTTGTGGAAACTTAGTTGCCTAGAAAAGTCCAAACTCTTTTTCTGGTGCATTCTTAGGAACAAAGTCCCAACCTGGGACATCCTCCAAAAAATAAACAAACATGGTTTGGGTTGGTGCACCCTCTGTACAAGTTTTGAAGAAAGCTCTTCTCATCTCTTTTTAAGTAACTTGTCCTTTTGCTATAAGATTATGGGAGTACTTTCTGAAGGCTGTTGGTATTAGTAAGTTTTGGTCTGGTTTTTCCTTGGTGGATGCTTGGAAAAATTGGTGGTCATCTTCACCCGATTCTCATCATAGGAAAATTCCCTCGATTATTTGCTGGGGAATTTTGCTCGCTTGACACAAACACATTTTTAAGGACTAACCTTCAGATCCCTATCTTATTGCTATTCAGTGTGCCTCTATCTATGAGATGATCCCTCACACCACTCCCACTTTATCTTGTTAGAACATTCAAGAAGATATCATTAGACCTAATATACCGTGGCAATATTTTGACGGGGCTCCAGACACTCATGATCGATGTGGGGTAGGGATTATAATTCACATTAACGAACACAAAATCCTAAAAGCTGCAGTGGGAATTGACACTGGTTCAAACAACTATGCAGAACTAAAAACTCTGAAACTTCTTTTATGCTGGTTAAGACAATTGGGGATTGATTCAGTGCATATTTTTGGTGACTCTCTGAAAGTGATAAATTGGACAAACAATGTGAAGCACTGTCAAAATCTTACATTGATTCTTATTTTAGAAGAAATTTCTTTTATTAAACCAGCCTTTGTTGAATTCTATGTTTGTCATATTTATAGGGAAAGGAATGTGGAAGCAGATTACTTTTCTAAAAAAGGTTTGCAGCAGGCTCTGGGCTCCTAGCACATAATTGATTTAGACAATGGGCAAGTCACCGAGTCAGATCAACCTCCATACTTTTCAAAATCTGGTTTCTTTTGGTCATTTTGTATATGGTCTTTATCTCTGCATCTTGCTGCTATGGCACTGAACAATTTTTTGGGTTATATGGACTCTTTACAATTTATGTGCCTATGTTTTAGACTGTTGGACTATGGATATACTTCTTTTTTTTTTTTTTTTTTTTTTTTTTTTTTTATGGGTTGTTTTCTCAGAATTTTTGGAGAGACCTAGGTATTTGATTATAATATATAGTTACTTCATGTGATTAACAGTATTGAGCAAGTGCATTTTCCACTTTTCTCAGTATGCTATGGTTTCACTTTCTACGTATGGTGGATTCACAGTTTGGTTTTGAATTCTTCGATGCATCTATTCTGTAACTTTTTATTTCCTTATGAGAGTTTTATTATTCCTTTGGAAAAAATACATGAATGATCCTTTTAAAGCATCTTTTTCATAGAGTAGGAGCTAATGAACTCTAGAGAGTTAGCATTAATTCCTTTGAAAGTGTAGCCATGCCTTTGCTATTGGAAACTCATGTATAACTCATGAAAATTCATGGTGATGGGACCAAACATTTGTAACCATTCAACACCAAAGAAAATGTCACAACCGCCCATTTCAATATCAAACACAGGGTTTTCAATGAATAATCACCTAGTTGAAGCCTCACATTTTCACAACCACCACCACATTTCATTGAACATATAGTAGAAATCATGTGTTTAAAGTTGTTCATAACATGGATGTAGCAATGGATTTCTTGGGCCACATTTTGATGAATTAGTTATGGGTGTTATTATTGTTAATTAAGACAATGCATTTTTTATGTTTGATATAACCAATCAATTTGAGGGTTTGGGGACTAGAAACCATTCATGGCATGCAAGGAGATTCTGGGTTTAATATCATGTGGATTAGTTAGGTGAATGTCTTCAATGTATATATGAATGACCTTTAGGGGTACAAGTTCAACTACATCAAAATTTCCTTTGAATAACCATAAAGGGTTTTTGCTCCTTACATTTATGCTCATGACAATATTTCTCAACAAATACCTTTAGGTTACCATTCCATTATTTTGGCTAAAGTCAATTTTTGGATATTGAGAGTTGGAAAGGATAGATAGGGATTGGTGTCAAGTGGTGTGGGGGGAAGAATAACAAGACAATGATGGGAATAAATGGGGTCCTTTATTGGAGCATTCACCACCTTTTGGGCTTCCTAGGCTCTTTAAAAGATTTCCAACCAAGTAGTAGGGTGAATCATTAAGACATGCACATATCTCTTATCTCATACTAGTAATAAAACATTCCTTGAAAAAAATATTATATATGCCCTCGAAGTGGATGGCCAACTACTCAGAAGCATATATCAAATCTTTCATTGTGCTAGATTTTTTAAGCTTGATCAATTGTCTCAAATAAAAAGCGTTTGTTTCAAAGCATGAATAAAGGTCTAATACAAATAATGCTTAAGAAATATAACCCTTGTGGGATTTCTTATGCCATTACTACTATTGCCAAAGTTCAAGTTGTAAATATAAGACACCCTCGTGAAGTTTCATCAAGTCATTCATGATGCCATGTGGGGAAAATGAATATTTTATTTAAGTGACTCATCATATGGGCTGAACCCATCCAATTTGTTGAGTTCAAATTTAGGAAGTATATGCAACATGTTAGTCATCTAGTCATGAACAAGTGAGGTGGAGTGATGCTCATTGGGATTGGATGTTTTAACCCCTTCCTCCTAGGGGAGGTTATTTCTTCCATTTATAAATCAAATGTTGTGAAGTGAGGATATAATTCTGCAGCACCATGAGTTTAGACATTCGATTGGGTAGCAACTCCAAGTTGTCTAGCTCATCATGGATGTCATCAATATTTTTCTGAATGTATGAATGACTGTGTTATATCTTGTAACTCATCACGTAGTTTCTAGAGTGGATACTATGTTGGAGAGATATACTCCTCAAGTAGTAGCTAGAGATGCGGGTCCACAAGAAAAGGGTATTAGAGAGAGGAAAAATTGTGATTAACACTTCTCCCTAGATCATTTGAGATAGATGTCTGGTAGTGGTGTCAGAAGGTTTCTAAAAAAAGACATGGAATATTTGCTATGTTAACAAAAGTCCCAAATTCTCAATATGGCAATTTATATACAGATTTCATGGACTAGCAATAGAGGATATCATTTCTAGGGTCCTTAGGGTAAGGGAGTGTATGTGCTATAATTTTTTATATACATGCATAGTACAATAGTAGCTCTCAACCCAATCTCTTGGGACACTAACTGTTGGGTTGTGTTATATTCTTTCCACGTAGTTAATAGGGGGTTTGAAGGGCATCCGTAACCCCACTTTATTTTGGTTTTGGACCCTATGTTAGGTTGGGCGGACCCACCTATGGTTTTGTGCATGATTTTCGCACATGTTTTTTGGACGTGATGGTTTTCTGTCCATGGTATTGGACACGATGGTTTTCGGTCCATGGTATTGGATGCTTCGGCATGTATAAATATGTATTGTAACATTGAAAGGAACATAATGACAAATCAAGCTGGTAGTCCCGGTTTTGGGATCCAGGGGAAATCTCCGTGTATATGTGTTATGATCTCGCATTGTTTATTTTTTATGTTTTAGAATTCTTATGCAGCTAATTTTTGTATGGGGTTAAAACCTACATTTGGTATTAGAGCTGTTTGGCTTCAGGGGACGCCTTTGTTGCTGAGGGGTTTCGCTCGGGCCTGTGGTAGACCCTGTTCAGTGGGAGATCTGTGAGATCGATTCTGGTGGTGAAAGACGATGGCGAGCAGTGGAAAGATAGAGATCGAGAAATTTAATGGTCAGAGTTTTGAGTTGTGGAAACTCAAGATGGAGGATCTGTTGGTGGATAAAGACCAGTGGATCGCGATAGATCCAGGTACTAAACCAATGGGAGTGTCTGATGAAGAATGGAAGAAGTTGGATCGAAAGGCAAAGAGCACAATACGATTGTGTGTTTGAGATTCAGTATTGCTGAATGTATCAGGGGAAGCTACGATGAAGGCTTTGTGGGACAAGTTAGGGACTTTGTACCAATCTAAGTCTCTGGTGAATAAACTGTTCCTGTGGAAAAAGCTGT
>APFE031014623.1:18749-32440 GCA_000404065.3 Pinus taeda
GGAACATAATGAAAAATCAAGCTGATAGTCCCGGTTTTGGGATCCAGTGGGAAATCTCTGTGTATATGTGTTTTATGTGTTATGCTCTTGCATTTTTATTTTTCATGTGATTTAGAATTCGTATGCAGGTAATTTCTGTACGGGGTTAAAACCTACATGCAAAACCCAATCATAACTTCAAAAATTCATAACTCAAGTTCTAGAGCTCTAATTTGGGTGATTTTCAAAACGTTGGAATCGACACGCCAAGCTCTATCACCTCAAATTTTATCAAGCTCAAATTCATCATGGGGTTGGCCCAAACACTTATGGGTGCAAAACCCCATGCTTGGGTTCCAAGCCCACAAGTCTTCTTATGGTGCTTTTCCCTCCAAACCCCAAACATTAGGGATTGGAGTACCTCCCAAGCCACAAAAAAAAATCAACAGATAACAATGATGACCATGATGTCTCTCAGATCCATCTAGAATAGAACCCATAACTACTATCTCTTCTGTCAGGTGTATCCATCCACTTGCCATCTCTGGTCATGTCATCCTTGTCTGATCTGTGTCCTCGATTAGATATGCTACGATATGCCCCATTATTCATTTCCTTTTGTCCATAACTGATTCTTGGATGTCCCTGTCTCTGCAAATATAATAAGCTTTGAAGGATCACTGTTGTTGGGACTTATATTTGTCATATTTTCCTTACCCTATTTCTTAATTTTCATATCATTTTCTAAAGTGTTTTGTGAATATAAATCCGGTTAATGAGTAGAGTAGGGACTTTAGTATTATTCTATACATATTTATCATCTTATTATTTTCTAAACGAATTTGAGTAACAAAACACTATTTCTAACAAACCGATCCTTGGTATTGACATGAATCTATTGGATCATTGATATTTTTTGTTGTTTCCTAAAACGGTCGGAGAATACCACACAAGCCTCAAATTGTTACACATTGTTTGGAACAAGTTAGTTGAGGATGACTTCTCGACTTGGTGTCTCAGATGTATTATGATTATTGTAACTTAAAGAGAAATCCTGAGAATCTTCAGATTCAAATATTCTCAGGATCACTCATTATTAAACATAGATTCCCTAATATTATTCCTCTGTTGTTATGATATAAAAAATGGTGTTGAACCTCAAAAGGGGTTGTTCGATTTGTAATATAAATTTTGATACAAACTCCAACTACTGATTATTTTGCAACTAATTTATCTACAATTTAAATGGAAGTATTTATTATTCAGACTTAATATAATGTGCTTATTTTCCTATAAGGTAGTTTGATTCCGTATTTGGGCTTGATCCTGGGATAACAATGTCTTATTTTGTACCACTAAAATTAACATTTGATTTCTTTGTTCCATCTATTTCCATCTGTGTAATGGTTTTAATTTCTCACTATTGATTCGTTAAATTGAATGCTTTGCCTTGAATCAAGTTTATTGGAATTTGTTGTGGTTAATTCATTAAGAAGAAGTATTCTCTCCTTTCATTTTCTTTAGAATTATCATATGTTTCTATTTGTTGTTAGTTAGTATGATTGTGTAGTGTTATCTTTTCACTTTGTACTAGTTTTTTCCCTAAGAAATAACTTCTTGGTCAATATGTTTTCTTTTGTTGTTTCCTTCAAAGATCTATAGAAGTTAATAATTTGAATAGTTTGTGATAGTTGGGGATTACATTTTGAATAGATTCTTTAATACTGTAGCCTTGCTTTTCTAGAGGAACATAGAAGCTAGTCATAATTGCATTCTTCTTTCCCAAACAATGTTGATAACCTTGAAATAACATAACAAAACCTCGGGTTGATAGATTAATGTGTAGAAGATTAGTTGGTCCTTTTTAGGAAAAATTAATTGTCCTAACATTTTGGTGTCATTTTCGGGGAGCTTGTCAAAGAGAGTGCTAGTTGTATCCCTGAGGAATGGGTATTGAAGACGAAAGGTAAGAACCTGCGCATGCACTTAAGTAAAAAGTTTGTGCCAGTGCCTACTCTCAAATGATACATTTAGATCGTTTAGCGTGTATGAGTAGAAATAAGCCAAGGATTAGGAACTAGACAGATATAGATAAAAAATCTACCCCGAAAACCACAAAAACCCAAGGTCAAGTTGGCCTTGGAAGAATGACCTTAATAGATGAAATGATTCGTAAATCAAAGTCTCAAGTTTTGGTAGCTCCCCAAGCAGTATCTAGGAAGGGTTCTATTATTGTTTCCCCTTGAGTAGCAAGGTCATCTACTACAGATAACACTGAGATTCATGATAAAAATGTAGGATCTGAGCAGAGCTTCAAAACATATATGCTAGGCTTTTCAGTCCTTCTAGTAAAAGTGATGGGTACTCCTGTAACTTAAGGGAATGGGGAGGTGAGACAAGTGAACCATATCCAAGATCTTTTGAGATGGAATTCCCCGCAACACCTTTTGTAAGGAGAGAGATTCAAGTTCATGATATGAATAGTGCCATGAGTTCTGGTCAAGGTACACAACCAACAGGGACACAAACTTCAACCATAGAGTATCCTATTGGTGATCCGCAAGCTAATGCATCAATGAAGGCTATTCCATTGTAGAACCTTCCAAATTTCCATGGAAAGGCTTGTAAAGATCTTGATACATTTTTGTTTAAGTTTGATACTTTATGCCAAGGTTATGATTATACTACAGACCCTCAAAAATTAAAATTGTTTCCTTCTACCTTAAAGGGAGCAACATTACGATGGTTCATGGGGCTAGGAGGTGGTACCGTGACCTCATGGGATCAAATGAAATAAGCCTTCCTCACTGAATATCAAGACTATTTTCGATGTAGGGATTTAAGGGAAGAAATATTTAAAATGGTGTCAAAATAAGATGAAAATTTGGAAGAACACGTTGAAAGATTCCAATATAATTTGAAAAGATCAATACATTACCCTACCTAGGGATGTATTAAAAACCACTTTGATTAGGGGCATGAAAGATGAATAGATAGAAACACTTAATTGAATGGGGCAAGGTGACATTTCCAAAGACTAATATGATGGCATCATAAAACTGTGTATCAGGTGTTCACAAGGAAGTACAGAAACTAAACCTGGAACTCGTGATTCCCTCAACAGATCCAACAGAACTACAGGTGAAGGGGTTACACAAGAAGAAATTAGTAATCTCTTAGAAGAATTTAAAACTGATATTTTAAGTACCCTGAAAATAGAGTTCGATGTTTTGAAGGTAAAACAATATCAGGTTGAGGTAGAACATGTATTGGCTATTTTTTGTTCCCGCTGTCAAAAAAAGCATAGTTGCAAGGAAGGTTCATTGGACATAGTTGACACATGCACCATTTGTACCAAATATCATTCAACTGATCGTTGCCCTTCACTTCTTGAGTTGAAGGCTATATTTAAGGAAGTTTAAGAAGAGTTATAACTGATGTATTTTGTGGAACAATGTCGACAATGGAAGAATCACCCATCAGGTATGCCGCAGGACCCTTCTATGTTTGTTTGTTTGTATGTTTTTGTTTTTTTTTTGTTTTTGTTTTTTTTGTTTTGTTTTTTGGTTTTTGTTTTGTTTTTGTTTTTTGTTTTTTGTTTTTTTGTTTTTGTTTTTTGTTTTTTTGTTTTTTGTTTTTTGTTTTTTTGTTTTTTGTTTTTTGTATTTTTTTGTGTGTGTGTGTGTGTTTTTGTTTGTTTGTTTTGTTTTGTTTTTGTTTTTGTTTGTTTTGTTTTGTTTTTTTTTTTTTTGAACAATTTTCTCAGCAAAAATTTCTTGGATCAAATTCACAGGGCCAAAAACATTCTCATGATACTTGGCAACCACAACCATACAATTTACCACCATGGAAAAATCAGTCATTCCCCGGTCCCTCTTGGAAGAATCAACAATATTCCACAACTTCATGGAAAAATACAACAAATAATTTGTATCCTCCACAATGGACAAATCAACATACTCAAGGGCCAATGTGGTCCTAGAATTGGCAATGCCCCACTAGAACTATTAATCAATAAATGGGGGCAATGCCTCAACCACAAGATCAACCACCGATACAATCTCTACTTCAATTACCTTCAAACACTCCACCTCCTCTTCGACCTCAGTTACTTGCACAACCAAATTCAAATCCAAATCCAAATCCAAATAGTAGACCCGTGCAATTTTTTGAAATTATGGAAAGTTCAAATCCCCATTCTTCTTTAGAATGTAATGAACTACGTCTAAGCTTTAGAAGAATCATATTTCCAGAAGATCACTCAAAAAATCAAGAGAAATCAGAAAATGATAAACTTGCTAAGGAGTAGTCATTTAAAAAACAATCTTATCATGCTGTAATCATTATTGTAGCAGAGCAATCTAGCAAACCAACTGAAAAGAAGCCACCTATTAAGACTACGACCACTGCTCCCCCATTCCCTGAAAGGTTGACTATAGTAAAATCATCTGCACAACCTAATTTTGACCTCTTAGAGGAATTACAAAATTTATATATCAAAATTCCTCTCCTACAGGCTATTAGAGAGATACCAATTTATGCTAAAACCTTTAAAGAATTATGTGTTAAGAACCCTGGTAGGAAACTGAAAGACCCTCCTATAGTTCATGTTTTAGGGAAACTCTCTGATCTTATTATGGGGAAACAAATACCTATTAAATCCAATGACCTTGGAAACCTTGTTGTTACTGACTAGATCCAGGGATAATTTCCCAAATACCTTGGTTGACTTAGGAGCAACCATAAATATTATAACACTTGAAACTTGTGGACTTCTTGGAATAACTAGATTTAAACCAACTCTAACTATGCTGGAGTTGGCTGACAAATATTGTTATCACCAAAAAATTGATCATCTAGCCTAATTTACTAGATGGATCGAAGTACACCATGTAAAGCCAATTTTACCATAGTAAAATTGCTTTCACTATGAGAAATTACCTAATAAACCACCTTTATTAAGTAATTTATAGTTAAACCATGAAGAATAATTAGATAAATCATTATTTATTTGATTTTCTTCTAGAAATAATTAATTTAACCCGTGTTTTATTATTATTCCTTGTCAAATTTGACCGAGTCATGAAAAATAATTAAATAAATCATTATGTATCTTATTTTTCTCTAAGAATAATTAATTATTATTCTTTGTTAAATTTGACTAAATCTCTTAGGAATAATTAAATAAATCCTTATTTGTTTATTATTCCTTAACTAATTCATTGAGAATAAATAAATCATTTATTTATTTATTATGTCTAAATGAAAGTTTAAATACTTTTTCCCTCCTAAACAAATCTAATAAAATATTCCAAGTGGTAATTCCAAGAATGAGATCAATAATATTTTATTATTGCTCATTATTCAAGGATAACTCAATATTTTGTTATAAATAGGAGTATTTTCCATTCATTATTCACTTTTGATTATTTTCATTGTTGCACTCACCATTGTAACTTTGATTATTTTCATTGTCGCACACCATATTTCTGCTGGGTTTATGCATTATAGAGGAAAGAGACTCCACAGAAGCTGAAAGTGTTTGAGGATAGCCAAGAACCCATCCCATAGAGAGGGACTGGTAACATGTATATGTTCTCTTCACAGGTGTTATTTTTAAAAATTATTCTTTACATATTTGGTTTCCATTGGATGTTTTGGGGTTATTACTATTTCTTTCACTGTTTAATTATGATTGCAGCATAGATCAGAATTTTGACAGGCTTTGTTTCTATTACTAGCTGTAGATATACAATGTTTAGCAGTCATTTCTATTGTTGAGATTGTTTTTCACCCACAATCTTAAGTGGGTTCTTTTCGTACATCATTGAGAAGAAAACACTACAACAAATTGGCAACTCCACTGGGTTTTGTACTTTAAATTCAGAAACCTGGGTGATCTTTGGTTTTCAGCTTAGGGTTTCTTCTTTTTTCAATTCTATTAATTTTTCCTAGTGTTTTGACCCTATATTTGATAAATTTTTGACTTCCACAAGCTTTCTGCTCGTTTCTGCAAGTCACAGGAACCAGCGACGACAAAGGTGACATTTTTTATTTATTTTATTTTTATTTTTATTTTATTTTTAATTTTTATTTATTTATTTATTTTGAAATTTGTAGACTTGAAGTCTTAGAGCATAAATCATAGTTTTAAGCCCAAAAGGTGTGATCTGGACTCCAAGACGCATACTTCTACCCAAAAAGTGCGATTTCACCAAAAAACAGTTTAGAACCTGCAATTGGGTTTTAGGGTTTTTCTCAGATCTATTTCTGGGTTTTGTTGAGAGCTATGTGCTAGGCGTCTGACCTATGACTCATCCTGCTTAGGCCTTGATCCATTCTATTTTACTCATCGAAGTCAAATTTAGCCTCTCTTAGGGCTTATAGTACACTTCCACCTTTCTAGGAGGAGATTAGCTGAGTGAGAAGTCTGAGTTTTTGTAGCACTTTAAACCACATTTTCTAAATCGGTAACCTTTTGTTTCATATCTGATAAGATGGGTTGCTACCATCCATAGTTTCACATTCAAACTTGTTTGGTCAATCCCTTAGGGTCCCATCGGTTGCCCTAGGTGTTTCACCCATATCCCTATCTTGTTGCAACGATCTTTCCCTTTGGTTTTTTGCTATTGCTGCACCACTTTCTAGAAGTTTAGAATCACTTGATCCCAGTCACATTGACATTTAGATCTCTTGACCGTTTTAGTGTATTTTGCATCGATTTAGCCACCTAGAAGTACAATGTTTTCAAACCCAATTTGGGTAGGGTTTAGTTAATTGTTTTTCTATTTATTTTCTGTTATTTATTTTAGTTTATTTGCAGCAAGGTTTTTTCTTTTTTACAAACATGATCTGGGCTTAATCAATTAATACACTTGCACACACTTGCACACCTTAAGCGAAGGGTGCTTGATTTACATCGCCAAGCCAAGACTTAACATAATAAATTTATCTCACCGCATCAGAGACAAAAGATATATTGTTGATCTCCCTTCACCATTTCCGTGTTCCATGTGCCCTTCCATCATTGCGCCACCAAGGTGTGAGTCGTGGAGACTATTAGGTCTTCACCTCCAATTTGTGCTCGGGCATATTACTCCTCCTCGTCAGGTTCTAGTTCATAGCCCTTCGAGTTCCCATCCCGACTTTTCTCTTGGTCCTTCTGATTCCTCATCTAATTCCGAACCTCCTTCACCGCATATCATCACCATATCTGGACCCACAACTAGTGTAGGAACCCAAACTGGTGGTGGCTTCGGTAATATATTGGTAGTCACATCAGGCGATACAGTCTCAGGGACCGTTCTGGCAGCCTCCATGCTCCCTCTAATGGTTGGGTTAAGTCTACCGGATCTTAACCAGTTGATAAATGAATCCATACACCATGATGTCGGTTGGCCCTCTATGCCGACTAAGCTTCCCTCAGACATCCCAAAGTTTGAGGGTATTGTTGGAGAGGATCCTACCAACCATGTTCGATCCTTCCACATGTGGTGTTCGCCCAACTCCATAACTGATGACTCCATTTGTCTTCATATCTTCCAACACACACTCACTAGAGATGCTAGAAAATGGTATGTAGACCAACCCTCCACCTCTCATTCCATTTTCACGGTGATTTCTAAAGCATTCTTATCATATTTCCAATTACCTCTCCGGTATGACACTGGTACTAAGCTTTTGACAACATTCCGTCAATCCTCCGCTACTTTCCTTTCTTACCAGGTTCAAGAGTGGTATTGAAGGAGGAGCACATGTCGTGCCCTGCCTTTCGAAGACCATGTTTATCTAGATTAGTTTCTTAAGAGCCTTTCATCCCTCCTCAGGAAAGATGTTGCGTCCCATTTTCCTCATATCAAGGAAGAAGCTCTCCAGACTGCTTTGAGATATGATCTAATCTATGCTAAATCTGGTTATGTCTATATCATTATTCCATACCTCCCTTGTCTTGGAAGTGCCAATGTACTGAGGGCATCTCATGCCACCAATGGTATCGTTGGATCCATTTCACAATCTTTGCCATATTCTCAACAGATTTATGGCTATCCATAAGGGGGCACCAGTTCCTCCAACATTTATGCCCCTCCTACTAGCAACATGTTTCTAGGGCCCCAACCCATCTACTAAATAATTGCTCCTTCTTATGCATAGCCTAGCGCTCCAGACCCTCAAGCATTAGCACAACAACCTCCCATGCATCTTCAGCCCCAGCAGCCACCACCCCCTCAAGGTCAGGTGTTTGCGCAACAGAGTGATACCAATCCCCATAATTCGAAGAAAAAGAATAAGGGGAAGGGTAACAAGGTTAACCAAGGTAACCAACCTAGTGAACCCTAGGGGAACCAACCTAACGTCAATAACCAACAACAGGGTGGTCAACCCAAGCAGAACAAGGTTATTAGTATGAAAAAGCCTTGTGCATGTTGTGGTGTAGATGGCAACTATACAAATGAGTGTCCCCTTTTACCCTAGATGTGCCAAGTGTGGGAAGCTCAAGAAACTTCTCGAGGCCAACAACTGCCTCAGAATTTTGTGCCACCTTAACCGACCATGCTCAAAAATCCTTTCCCTCAGCAAGGATTTGTTACTGTTCAACCCTCGCTAGGTCAAGTAGCCCACCTCCCCCAAACTTCTAGTCCTGTTGACTACCATATCCTAATGATGAACTCTGATGAGGTTAACCCCTCCAATATCAACCTACAAACTTTGTCGCATCAATATGACAAGTCATCCACTTCGTCAGCTGCTGAGTCCAAAACCAAAGTGTCCACTGAGCCTCTTACAACACCAAATGGTCCTTTACAAATCTATCAACCCAATGTTGAGGCCATTCCCAAGATCCCAAGGGGACCATTACGTCGTAATGTGGCTTCTAACAAAGCTACCCATACATGTAGTATAGTAGACGACTTGGAGCAATCACCTGCTACCATGTCGACGCTAGAAGTCCTCCAGTTGCGCCCTTCCCAAAAGAAGGCTCTACTAACTACCTTGGGTGCAGTGGAGGCTTCCGACGATCACTTGATTGTCTTCTTGCTTGATACATCAGAGCATTCCCCATTACCTTCATCTATTGCTTTCCAGATACTAGTTAGAGTCTGTAATGCCATCATCTCCAGATGCATTATTGAAGAAGGTGCATCCACTTGTGTGATGTCTGGTGCTGTTTGGAAACAACTCAAGTTGCTTGAGTTGTCCCCCTCCACCATCACTTTGTGTGCTTAGGATGGACACTCCTCCCAGCCCCTTGGCATGTACCGCAACTATCCAGTGACCCTTTCAGGCAAGACTTTCCATGTTGATATTGAATTCATTGATGCCCCTTTGGATTACAACATCCTCTTAGGTCGTAGTTACACATATGCCATGTTAGTTATCACGTCTATGGTGTTCTGCAAGATGTGTTTCCCCTGTGAAGGGAAGATTGTTACCATTGATCAGTTGACTTACTACAAGACGACATCTATGACCTCCCCTGTGTAGATCATCTTGTTGATGTTTGACAACCAATCTTCAACTCCTTACACTAGTGTCTCACTTGGAGTCTATAAGGATTCGTCATTGTTAGGTGCCTTTCCTAGTCCTCCCCCTCTGATTTCTGAACCTACTTCCATGAGACTGTGTTTGCATGTTACAAGCATCACAGAATGCCCTTAAGTAGTTTGGTACACCTGATCAACAACCAGCTCCTCAACATCCTGCTGTTTCTCTTCTAGTTGAACCCTCTGGACTCACTCCCCTGAGACCTCCTCCGTTTGTGGGTGCCTCTCCTATGTTCCCTCGAGGAACTGTTCTTCTAGGTCTCAGCCATCCAAGAGCTATTCTGTTGGGGCATTATCCTGCTGGCCAGATAACATTCTTATTCTCCCCTCCAAGAATTTTTTCTGTACCTGTCATGGCTTCGCTGGTCCTTCCTAACTTGACTCTTGGGATCCCAGTATGATACATCGATCCCCTTGCAAACATTCCGCTTGGTTGGCCAAGACTATATCACACTTTGACCTCGGTTAAACTGGTCCCCGTGACCCCTGCCGCTGCTTCAGTACCATCACCACCTCAACAGGAACCAACTTCTATTGTAAAAGCATCTGGCTAGTGGAGCAAATCCAAAAAGAAATATTCAAAGGACAAGGATCCTCATGCTCCTCCAGGCCCGAAGGCCCCAAGGTTGTGCGTTTTGTGTGAAGTTGTTGGGAATACCACCAACAATTGTCCCGAACTTCCTCAACTTAAATCTTTGGTTCATGAAGTGTTCCCCGAGTAGAATATTCCAGAAGTCCATGTTAACATACTGGTCCCACCTAAGAAACTCAAAACGCTTCTCACAAACCATCCTTGTGCCCTGTGTGACCTTCATGGTCACTATTCCCATTTTTTCCCTCGTCTTGATGAGTTTCCCGATTGCCTTGGGGCAATTCGTGACTAGAGGCCACTAGTAGTGGAACCTCTACTCCTCTACCTATGGATTATGGTACCATCAGTAAATCAGAACATGGAAACTTTGGCCCTTCTATTGTGATCCCTCCCCCTGATGTCAAGATGACGAACACCACAGGCCCCTTTCTTTACCTATCATCATCCTTGAGTTCCTCGCCAACAAACCTTCCTGAGGTTGCTGCGTGCATTTCTATCAAACCTTTTTCGAGAGAATCTGAGGTATTAACATCAGTAGACCCTTCATATACCAGTCTATCATATGCCATTCAAGACGATGCATATGTGAACCTTATTCCTCAGGTTTATGCACCAGGTAATGCCACCGCATCATGTAGTCAGTCATCCTCCCATCCGCCCATCTCTTAGCCTGATGAGGACACCATGGAAGCTTTGTCTACTCCTGATTATGCCTACACTTGAGTAAGGGGGCATTTCTTCAAGAGGATTTTTAAGGCCATCTCCTTCCTAATTCTCCCAATGTGCTCTACCTCTAGAAATGTTTCTCACAACACATCCCTTTGATTTGTGTGTCTTTATTTCTGCCATGTAGGTAGGTAGATTTCATCATCTCATCCATTGTCTTTTGCACCTTTCAAATGGATCCATCATCCACACCATATATTGGTCATGCCGATGGTGCAAGTCGCTTCTCCCGGAATCTAGCCTCAGTAGCCTAGGCCATTTTTATCCCCTTACATAAGTTAGTCCTTTCAAACGACATGTGCATTTGATCTGCCACCAATAATCAGGCCGAATTTGATGCAGTGATAGGTTTTTTAGTCGAGGCCCTTGCTCATTGCATCCTTCATCTTCATGTTCGTTTAGATTCCTTGCTACTTGTCATGCAATTGAATGGTATGTATCATGTGCATAACCAAGTCCTATCCAGAAAATATCTACGAGTGCCCATTACTTTTAGTCATGTGCCTAGAGCCCAAAATCACTATGTAGATACCATTGCAAACAACATTCTAGATTAGCATTTATCACATGTACACCATAGAAGATAACCATAAACAAAGCAAATGGGGAATCATCATTGTCATAAAAAATGCATAATCATATTAAGTATCATATAAGTGTTTGAAGCCCATAGCTTTAAATACATCCGGTATGCCCATAACATACTGTGGGGGCACATAAGCCCCTACATCTCCTTTGGAGGATTTTGTGCCAAGCTATGCTGAGATGCTTGAATCCCTTTTTCGAGCACTTGGAACATAATGGAACTCTACAAACTCCTCCTGCTAGGGGGCATCATTCCCACCTTTGCATACTAGATCAACATCCAATGATTGGGGGCATGATGGTTTTTCCCTAGCCATCTTCTCAATCGATTAACATAAGTCTCAACCTAGATCCCACTAGATCTAGCTATGGTTGATTATCCTCCCATTACTTGGATAGTTTGTCCTACCGGCCTCTCCGGCGAGCCATATGCACATCACATATCATAGACAGTTGATACCATATCTTCAAATATTCTACTCTATACCACCTAGTCCCCATGTTTGACTTAGTGGGCGAGGATTATTCTAGACCGCCTCTAGTAGTTCATTCTCATTTTCCTCTTCCCTTAATTCTTCACCAGGAACCATCGTTCCAAGAAGCATTAAGGCCATCTTTAGACAAGTGACGCCACTTTCCTAAAAGTCATAGATCCTGATTCTGATGTTTGGTTTGTCTGCTACTATCTCCATGAGATTTAGGGCCTCTTCCTCCTCTCCAAATTCACCATAGCTCACTTAGCAAATGAATCAAAATTGGAGGGAAAATGTCATTTAATAGAAAAATCCCCAATTTTTCTATCACCCATTACGACTAGACTGTAGCTTAGTTTGACGAACTGTAAACATCATTGGAAAGCTCTCACCGAGCTACATAAAAGATCTTTCTTAGTTTTTGATGATATGACACTTCACCGGGAAACCATTTTTCCAAGAAGGTCACTTCGTTGTCTCTCAAAATTGAATTTCGTCATAAAGCGACACTTGTGTTTTGAGGTCCACCTCCTCTTAATATTTGTTTTACCATATGTCAATCTTTGTCATGAGTAGCCATCATTTGCTCATGTTTTCATGGTCCCCACCGGGCCTAGTCTGTGTGGTAGCGTCATCGAGTCACCCTTGTTTAGAGCATCTGCGATGAGTCTCCCTTGCATCCTTGGAGTCTATTTTATGCCCCATCATCTCATGTCATAGTATTCCATCCATATGTGCATATTGTCAATCCTGTGTTGCCCATTTTGGCCTCTAGTCATACTGTACCCATCCCGTCTGGAGTTGAGTCAGTTACTGCTAGGTCAACCATGCACTTTATGCTCTAACAAGGGTAGTCATTTGTTTGTCCCTCAATCCCCTTTCCCCATTATCCCTGATGTCATTCCATCAATCACATTACTATTTTCCCTCGTGATTTAATTGAGGTTCCTCATTTCCTCATCTATCGCAGGCCCTATTCTGTCAAGAGGATGGTGTATCTTGGTTCCAGCTTCCATTCTTGTTCAATGCCTTGGATCAAGCAGAGGGTCTAATTATTTCCCTTTGAATTGGCTTTTCATGTTCATGATCCATACACTTGATGGTCTAGTGATACAACAGATTGTACGAGTGAATCCCAGGTGTGCGTGATATGTTTTCAGACCTCATGAGGGGGTGGCCCTTTAGGTAGCCCCCCACATGCCCGGATGCATACCTACAACCTCAGATGTGGTTCCTCAGAGTTAATGGGTTCGTTTCCTACTGATCACAGTGTTCATAGCATGCACGTCTCCTTCAGATGATCCATTCAGTTTTGTAGAGCCCTTCCTTGTTCAACAAGGCTTCTTTGGTTGTTTGTTGGGCATGGAATCCCCCCACAGCATGTTTTGTTGGTCAAAGCCCAAGTTTTGAGTAATATTATTGTAAATCTTTGTGAATTGTGGGTGCGGAGCTCGAATTGTATGTTAGAGTCATAGGGTTGTCCGCCCTAAGTTTTGAATGTAGTGTCGGTGTAAATTTTTGTAGATGTTCTATGCTAAGAGCAATTTCACTTTTCTCACAGCAATCATACAAGTAGTTAAGCAAAATGCAGATAGAACATATAAGCATATCTTACAGAAGACAAATCAGAAACAGGAAAAATGTGTGTGTTCGTTTCGACGGTCAATAGGATGCTTCAACCAGCAAAGTCTTCTTTGGTCAGCCAGCCCAGCATGTGTCACAACAACCCTCCAACCAGTAGATGAGTCAACCCAAGTCAATTCTACAAAAGTCAACGTTGTCCTGAAAAGTCAA
>APFE031014640.1:0-14167 GCA_000404065.3 Pinus taeda
CAGATGTGGGGGGGGAGGAGAAATGGATCGAGAAACACCAAGCGTTCATTTTACACTCCCATTATGTATTTACACTAGATTTAATTTTGGTGTCAGGCCCATTGAAATTCGTATTAGATTCATAATTTATTGATGTCTTTTCCAACATGCATACAATGTGGTGTACTACATTTGTGCATTTCCTTCACCACTTCTGACCCTAGTTCCTTCTAGATTGGAAGATAATTTGTGCGTCTTATCTACTTTAGTTATAATTATTAATATGTATATTTCCTCAAATAAACTTGTATGTTCCAAAACATGCATGTTGAATTAATTACACATATTTCTATTAAATATATGAATAATAACATAGTAATATTTAGTTCCCTACAATAGTGTATATTTGGAGCATTTTCTTACTAAGGGTGAAATAAAAGACTCATCCAAAACCATATCAAAAGCAAATTCCATCATTACATCTAGATGCACCAATCATCATAATAATAAAATTACATAGTCTCATACTTCATACCAGAACTTGTCTTCATCATAATAATAAAATTACATAGTCTCATACTTCATACCAGAACTTGTCTTCCATGAGTAAAAATTTTAGAATTTATTTTAGGATGGAACCCACTTAATTAACCATAAATTTATTTATGTCCATTTATATACTTTTATTTGAAATATTTCTTGGTGTTGACGATGATCTACGGAAATTGTACTTGTGATTTTATCTTTTCTATTTTCAATTTACCTCATAATAGTTCAACGTTTCTTCCCTTGAGATCTCTCATAAGTATCATCTTCATTCTAGTTAAGGTATGTCCTTACATAGCAATCTTTGACTCATAATTTTAATTTTAATATGAGTATAGTAATATGGTGATAGTATGGTAGAAGAGACCTATTGGTACAAAATTAAACATAGTATTCAACTTTCTTTATTCTCCATTAATCTTTTCAACACTCTCATGTCTATTTATTGTGCATGATGACCACATCCCTAGAATTTCTAATCCAAATTTTTAATTCAATAATCACACACTACAATTTGTTCCTTTATCAAGTTCGAATATGAACAAGGTCTATCATTTAAAGTATATTAAGCAATTTTTACCTCATGGCTCATGGTACAGAGTCCTTGTGCCCTCCTAAGAGAATTTAACGACAAATTAAGTTTTGGGGAACATATAAAGACCAGATAGTGTATAAATACAAAAAAATGTAGCCAGACCATATAGTGTATAAAGTGAACAACTGTCACAATTTTTTTTGGATGCATCCTATCTCCTAGCTCTTTGAAGGAGATAATTCCGGAGATGGACATCATCAAACATTACGAACATTCCATTGTGAGTGGAGAAAATTTCATGTCTCCAGATACACTAGATTGTATTGCTAATTTGACCAAAACATTTCGCTATTTCTTTTTCACTGGGTGTTAAGAAAATTAAGTTAATTTTTAATTTACTTCGATTAGCATCCTTCCTCAATTCATTATTTAAATTGGCTAGGCTATGTCTTTCAGAATTCAATGAATTAAAGTAAATCCTCAACAGAAAAAATTTACCAATCGTCCAAACCATGTACAATAATTTTAACCTAATTACAAATGGATTTCAGTCAACCTCCTTCCTAAATTCATTATTTAAATTTAAATATTTCAAGCAACGTTTTCGACATTTAACATTAGAAAACACTCAATCCTCTTCACCCAAACCTAGTACAATAATTTTTGAGAAGAGTTTAAAAGAGATATAGAAGGCTAGCATATGTGGTGATTATGTAATTGCAGATGCTTTTCCTACCTCCCATATGATGCACCAGAATGGTTTCAGGAAAAAATCATTGGTCACCCCTCTCAAATTAATCCATAAATTGCCATTGCTTCTAGTTGTCACTAAGAATGAATAGAATAGTGATGAAATCAAGGAAATTTTGGCAAGAATTTACAATGAAGTGAGCCAGTATACCTTAAACCATACTTGAAACACAAAACAAAAAAATCATGCAAATTTCTTCATATGAGAAAGCCATCATAAAAGAAGGCTATGCGAGAGTCATCATTGTGATCATAGCCAACATTTTCCCTGAGACATTTATGGATTGTGAGTCTCCACACATGGCTTAGACTTGCCCATTAGGATGCCATATTTTCAACAACACCCCGCTCTCCTCTTTCGAGATATAAATTTTTGCAATGGTGGCCTCAAGGAAGTTTCTCAACGTCCCTTACTAAACGACTACAACACCTTGTGATATCTCCCTCTATGGAAGAATTCAAAGGAAATCTAAAGCAAAATACATCGAATATAGTTTTAGCACCGAAGAGGATGAAATTTGATACCAACGTATGGGTAGTAGGAGTATTATATCGAAGAAATACTAATCGAACAGACATTGTGTAACCTCCATGCAAGGAGAAATTAAGATATGAGAAGATAAGATGAGCAATATTTTCCCATTGTGACTTGTCTATGTGCAAGTAAGGACAAGTGTTATCCAAATTACATAAGAAGACAGGAGAATAACCACTCACAACAAGTTGTCATTTGCTTTCCTACAAGTTGTCATTTATTTGGTAGCTTCACTCGCTTGCCTACCTCAGGGCTAGTTGTCCTCGACCTAAAGAACACCTCATGTTCTTATTACTTTTTCACCCAGAAAGAAACTCATAATTTCATAATACCTTTACAAGTATTAGGATTACTTCAGGTGAATAAGGTTATTGTTTTCAAGATGGAATGCAATTTCATTGCATTAAGGTATTAAAGGCACTCTTTATCCTTATTTGAGCAGTTAGTGATAACAATTTGATACTTGGCCATGGAATGTCCAACCAAGTTTCTTTTTCTCAGATAAGGTGGATACTCACATTTTTCTCCCTGAAACTAAGAAGGGATAACCATTATCCTACACAAAATTCCTCTTAACGCCTCTAGATCAGCGAATAGGGCCAAAAAAAATGCATTATTTCGGATCGAAAGGGAAACAACAACCCTTAATGGGATTTTATCCAACAACCTAGTTGGGAAGCTGTCTCTTTAGCTTTAAACCTACCAATAAAACGAAATACTTCTGAAAACTACCAAAATCCAATTTCATCACTCGTAATAAACTATTATAGGGTCATTATATATAGACACAATCACTTAACCCATGATTACTTGAAAGCAGGTGGAAGTGATTTTATCCACGTTGTGACTCTATTACCCAGAAATTGGATATGATGTATTTGGAATGTTTTTATTTGTATTTAGTATCAAAGGAACCTCTAGCTTCATTAATAAACTATTTTGATAGTTTATTTTAGTATCATTCATTGTCTCGATATTTTTTTCATGATCATGATTTATATCTAGCACTTCTAACTACTTTTGTAACTTTAGAGAATGCTCATTTCCTATTTAAGAAATAACCCTGAGGCTAAGGTTCTCTAAAATTGAGAAGTACTCACTGCGGATAAACAAAAATTATCATTTCAAATACATTAACAAGAAGGTTTACAACACCTAGCCATCGATATTCATATCATTAAATGGTAGATTGGTTCCCGACATCCCCGTTGACAATCCTCAGAAATCAAAACTTGAAATCACCATATTTTCTTCATGACTATTCATGTTTCTAGCATTGCACCAGATGTCGAAGGATTTAAACATATGTGCATTCTTAACTTGGTAGGAAGGATTCCGAGCATCTAAAATGGCATCATCGGAATGTCACATTTCTTGTGTTGCGCCTTTTACACTACGCTTTTGTAGGGCTTCTCAGTGCTTGAGCCAGTGACCATGAATGCATCTTGCACTCATAAATATAATTGAGCATATTATGTTAAGCATAGAATATAGTTAAGTTATATTAATCACATTAAGCAGTCGATTCACTTTAGGTGATGGAAAGATTTGGAAATTCTTTCATGGATGCGGCTTGACAACATTCAGTCCCTACAAACTTATTAAAATTTCCTCTGAAATTTTAGTTTGATTTTAATATTAAATTATGATTTGATACTTATATTAGGACCATTTATTTGCATAAATATTCAAAGTTACAATTGTTCATTAACCCAATGTATGGTTCAATTAGTCATACTTTGTTGTTCGAAAATATCGAAGTTCATTGCAAGTTAGTAGTAGCAGTTATTTGGGTTTTATTTGTAAAAATATCTTAGCAAATTCCTAAAAGAAATTCCATTAGTTGTCTTTAAATTTGGAACATCCCAATTTACCAGGATTCTCCTATCTACTTTGTTTGTAAGAAAAATTTCAATATTTGAGTTATGTAAAGTATTGTAACTTACTCTTCTAAATGTTCACATATTTTAATTCTTGGCCATGTTTATCTCTCTAGAGAAACTTTAGGTCCCTAAGGGCTTCTTTGTGTGAACAATATAGTAGGTTCCAATATAATTTTCTTATTTTTGCTTGGGAATAAGTAGAGAGGAATTTATAACTTTTACAAAACCTTTACTTTTTTGGAAACTTATTAATTGTACATATATTAATGTCTATAGAATTATGCTATAAGTCTCCTCATTTTGACAATCTTATTATGTCTAAAACTAATGAAATTAAAGCATGAGTGTGTAGACTAATTTCTATGCATACACAAGGAATATGTTGGGCTAGAGTATATGTATAATATGGTAGATCCTATTACTATGCACAAGGTGGGGAAAAATCTAGCCTTTAGCAATGCATATGTCTATCATAGTATTTTTCTCTTTTTCTCTTTTTCTTTAGCATAAAGGTGTTATCAGAAGAATGTAAACCACCAAGCTTATTGAACTTCCTAATTTAGGACCTAAAGCTCATTCATACCCAACCTAGAACTGCCTGCTTCCTATTCACCCTCGAGCTAAGAGTTATTTTCATTCATCAACTACCTCATGATAATCTCTTCCATGGGTATCTAATACCCTCTTTCATGATATGGTTTCCATTAGTTTCGTCATGCTTGTATGGGTCTTTTTATCCATTTTTCTACGCTTTTCCTAGAAAAGCTTGCCTGTATCTCCCGTGAGAATTTTGCTCATCAAAGCTTGCCTTTTCTTAGGAAAGGATTTTATGCTTTTCCTTAACTTACCATCTTTATCCAGTTAAGTAGTTTAATGGATATATATTTCCAAATCCATTATCTCATCTAGATCTGCATCTAGAAGTCTTATTATGAATATTATTTATTCCCATTCACCAATGGGATTTGGCAAGAATCTCCTCTCTTGGTGTCTCGCTATTATAAGTGATTAATTATTCTATTTATTTCATAAAATATCTACTTTTCTTGTTACATGGTAGACCTAGCTTTTCTCAGCTTAGGTTAGGAAAGTTTTACATACAAGGGAGGTGTGTTACATATATGCAATTTTAAACAACACAGAAAATACAAATTTAAATGAGCAAACATACAATTTTAAAATTTTAAATATGAAACACAAATACAAATTCAAATAGAAAAACACATAATATATATTTAGAAGCTGTAATTAACCTCCTTATCCTACCTTGGAATTTAGCTGCTAAGCTCCCATTCTGTAAAGTTTCTTTATTTTTTCTATATTTAATCGCTAAGATGAAATACTAGCAAGGGTATCTTTAGCCTGCCCTTAGATCATCATTAGTAATTATATAATAGACTCCACAATCATTATCAATTTAAGAATATAGTTGTTCTAGTATCGTGTTTTAACCTTATTTTCAAGGCTTATGTCTGAGATTTCTAGTAAACGTGATTTAGTAGATGAATATGGAACTAACCATAACATTCAACCTATAATAATTTCCTTACCTACATCAATCATATTAATTAAACTCTACTATCATGATCATCTATCATTATTATAGGTCTTGTTTCCATCGTGCATAATGAATTGGTTAATTAAATACAAATTCTAGATCATGCATTATATAGGTAACATATCTCATACACACACTAGGTACTATTAAAACCCTGGTGATATTCAAGTCAATTTCATTGAATATCTTAGAGACCCATATATGCATAACTAAAAAGATCTACAATCAATTCCTTATACTGCATGCAAGAGCATCTAATTTCATTATGCATGACATAAACCATGGTGAACCCTTGATAATACTATGGAAGACACTCCTCCATAATTGTTCCACATGCATGAACATCTATAAACACTAAAGCATGCTACTCTTTCTTACCACTGCAAAGATAATTTTAAAAATGTTTATATGCATATGAGAGCACATGATAGTTAGGTGCATTATTGAATCGATCATTTCTATACATGAGGATATTAAGAAATCCATATATCTAAATTGTTGGATTTAACATCCTAATAATTTTATTAGTACACAAACCCATGTAATTCATTCAAACATTCTCGTGGTGAGGAAACTTAAGAAACCATCTCATAGAAAAACAGGAACAATAACAGATACTTAATAAAATATTATCATGAACAAACCAGAATTATCATAGAGGAGAGTAAGAATCATGAGACAAACATGCCACGCATCTGACACCAACTAAAACTTTACTTGGAGGGAGGAGTAGCACCACCCAACCATGAATCACCTATGATTCCCATAGAGCCAAAGATCTTGCAAAGGATCAACTTCCCTCAATTGATCAATGCACAAGGTATTTAATACACTCTTTCATCATTTAATTACCGATAGTGGCATCCCGCTTTTATGGATTTTTCCATTTTTCCTAGGTCTTTTTCGCAAAAGCTCATCTCTATCTCCCATGAGGCTTTTCCTCATAAAATATTACCCTTATCTCCCAAAAAGATTTTATGTCTAATGGGTCTTTATATCGCATCCATCAGATGGATATCCAATCCATCCAAGCTTATCTAGAATCTCATCTAGAAGCTTATCATGAAAGATTCATCTCTACCCCATTCCTCATGGAATTTGGAAAGAATATCCTCTCTCTTAGTGCTCCACCCTCCAAGTGATTTATTTTATTAATTAATTTAATAACACATTCTCTCTTCATATTACATATCATCTAGCTTTCCGCAGCTTAGTTTTAGTATAGTTTAACCCACAAAGGAGGCTATCACACCTAGCTTCCCTCAGCATAGGTTTATAATCATTTAACACACAAGGAAGGATAACACAATTATCTTTAGCTCATCCTAGGTTTACAATAATTTAGCACACAAGGGAGGATATCACACCTATATTTAACTCAGATTAGGTTTACAATAATTGAGTAGACAATGGAGTGTTAGATACTGCCCTCCTTAAATTTTACACTGTCCTCGATGTATCACTACATCATGTCCTCATTCAAAGATAGCTAGTTTCAGAATAAACAACCCTCATGGCTCTGCCATTTGATGAAATTTTTCCAATGTACATCGGTCACAAGGAGTGAGCACATCTCCTTCCATAGGTACATCGGTCTCAAGTAGTGCTCTCCTTTCACAACTACCTGTAACATTGTTGTCAAACCATTTGTGAGAAATTATAGATGCACAATTTTAGCTATGATAAATATCATAATTTGTTACTTAATATTATTAAAGTAGCTATTGCTTATCATTTATTTTATCTGAAGAATTCATATCTTCAACTTGCATTATTTCAACTGTTTGTGTTCTTATCGAACACTAGCTTCCTGCAGTCTCTCTACATACAATACATCAGATAGCATATTCTCCACATTAATATCCCTGCAAGGTCATAACATATTAGTTCACGTAACAATATATATTCATCATATATATATTCATTGTAATTGCATGTATGCCAAACTGTGATTAACCATAGTTACTTTTACCAAACTTACTTTCCTTCTTCCGGGTAAGCTCAAAGTTTGTTTACCTGGATAGACATCTATCTAATGACACAATGCATACCTGTACACAAGGTACATTATACACACTAATACACATTTAATTTTTCAAATTCATGTCATATGTAGTCATACGGGTACTGTATATATTATTGTGCATATTAACATCTGTGTTATAGCCCATCATACCATTCCCATGGTATCACCTACATGACAAAAACTTTCTCCGCATATTTTCCTAACATGTCAATATCATACCAAACATTTGTTTATCTTCTCCCAACAACTAAAATAAATATGTTAAGTTGAGAAGGAATTTGTATGAGCATGGTTCATTTCTGTAATGAGAGAAAGTTTTGTCAAGTGTAAATCATTGTCAGACTTCATGTGGTTGTAACACAATATTTGTAATATAATATGTATTCATGCATAATTTCATCTTAGGTAGATAATTAGCTCATAGTTTAATAATCGTTGGATCAATACTTCATTCTTAAATCATTTACCTAGTGTGATTTACTATTTCCCTTTTCATGTTTCAACAACTTAACCACTATGTATTATACTTTGCCAACGTGATCATTATGTCAACCATGTTCTTTTATTCTAGAGATTGCTCCCCTTTTATAGGTATTTGGGTGGCCACATCTTTAAGGTTTTTTACCCGAATTCACCATGAGTCGCAAGATAATTTCAACAATTCATTAAACTCAAGACTCTTTCATGCCATGGATGGTTGACACATTCCATCAACCAAATGATAACAACAATATTGTTATAAGGCTATAATATTTTACACCCATGTGTTTACATGGAAAATTCATATGCCTCATTAATATTTGTAGAGTTTTGCATGATTATTTCCACAACAAGTTTATCTTGATGACCCCTTAACCAGGCTTATGATAACAATATTCCAAACAATCCATGACAATGCATGAGTATATGTATCATACAACAATAAAATAATGTTGTAAACATGGAATTCCTCTATTGACGCCATCTATGATGTTAATATCATGATGATATATGTCAATTACATGAATGTTTAAAATTCTCACAAGCTTTCTTAGTCAATATTCTCATAACATGTTCAAAATAATCTACTAACCATATCCTACCAATAGGGCATATTTTCTCATGGTCAGTACCTAACAAGGTAAGTCCTCTTCCATAGCCATAGTAGATTACTACAATATGTGCATAACGTTGTCATAATAGTAGTTATTAATCGCTATAGCTTGTGAATTTCACTATATCCACAGTTCCTTATCCTATAAACATTTGATTATTTTATCATCATCACACCATTATCACCATAGATATAATATCCTATGGCATTGATCTTCCCAATCTATCATATTCCTTTTTCACCATTTTTTTAAGGTAAATAGCTATGTAGGCCTTAATTACTTGGTTATAAGGATTTTAATATAGCAGTAGGAATTAATACCTACTTAATTAATCCTCCAATCTGACCATAATTCTCATAGTTTGCATCTCAGTGTTGTTATTATAATCACTTAATACTTCATGTATACTAAAAAGGCTCCACTTTTTAACTAGACGGTAGATTTATTATAAAATAAATCAAGTAATATCAATCTCTTAAATGCAGGGTGCGCTTGCCAATTACACCAATGTTAATAAGAACAACACAATACTCACAAGTTATCTTGGTGTAGACATGACATATTCATGAGTGGTACACCTTGATTGCTTGGTACATGATAATTTATGCTAATTTTATCTGAGATATAATTCAAATGACTGAAAGTTCTATATATGTAAAAGTGAATTCCTACATACTTGCATCACATTCCACTAAAAGGATAATTTCTTTCACAGTTCAAGATATACATAAATACCCACCAAGTACTAAATTTTGAATAATAGTAAATCATAATCATTGTTGCTTATCCAAATGATAAGTTCAGCAGTGAGTCTAGGAGGTGTCTCAAATCATAACATGGAAGGGTTCCTGCTTATTAAGTATTCACCCCACTCACGAGGTGTCTGAATTCCGAAAATGGAAGGGTTCTTGCTTATTAAGTATTTGCCCCAACACCTTTTTTGTATCTACACATAAACTTTTATACACAAATTTTTATACTATTTAAGAGTGACTTAAAATCTTAACACTATCTTCTTTTCATTTAGCCGAGTGGCTACATCATTTTTGTATAGGTGTTAATTTGCCTTTTTATTTTTATTTCAAGGAGAAAAAAAACATACATACGCAGGTGCCATCCTATCACTCTAAAAAAAAACGTGCATGCTTCAGTTAAACAAAATATTACATGTGTTGCTTATATAATAACCATGTTTTCATCAGAGTTCTAAATAATAAAAAAATCAATTCACTCTTCTACTCTTACAAGAATATCAAACATAAATTTAACATCATTTTTCTTTTCAAATGATTAATTTCCTTAGACAACTTGTAGGAATAATATCAAACATGGATAGAAAGCATTGTGGTTGGAGGATTATGTCCATACATTTCTCCTGCTATTTCTATCACTCCCTCCTGCAACCTAATAGCCTCTTTTGAATCATAGATCAAACATTCCATTGGGCTCCCTGTAGAAAAATAAAATGAGATATAGTTTCTTTAGTTCTATCCATTATATAGACAAGTGTAAGATTAGTCAACATGGAGGTTCCAACTCTAATTTCATGAATTCTGAAGGCATTGAGCACATCTCCCCACATAGTTGCATCAGGTTCAAAAGGCATGTTGTCGAGGAGGCCTCTACCTCATTCTACCTTCGAGATCATCCAAGGACATCAATCATGCAAGCATGGTGATATGCTTTTGGTGTGATCTGAGGAGATCTAGCCATGGAATCGAAATACACATAACCCTTTTCAAACTTACTTGAGTTCTACAGAGTCTTAATAAAAACATATTACAATCTTAATGAAAGAAGTAGTGACAATATCTTATATACACAAATTGCAGTGTTTGAGAGTTTGGCAAATTATTATTCCATTTCACGTTCCAACTATGTTTTCAAATTTATTGTGCCAGAAGCCAGATAGGTAGGTAAATCCTAGCTATTTATTATGAGGGTCATACACAAATTATAATGTTTTATGGCTATTAAACATTCAAAACCCACTAAAAGGAATCTAGAGGTGAGATAATTAACATCAAGTCAAAATTAAGGCAAACAATAATGATTCAGAAGACGATAATACTCGCAAGCTCTTCTTCAAATAAGCCTTTGCTTCATTGTCCCTTCCTCCATATCCATTCTTCTCCAGAATGAGAACTCACAGTTACTTCTCCTCCACTCTTAATCACTCACTTCAGCGAGGCTACTAGAGTGGAGTGAAGGAATAAGGAAGGAACAACGGACAGTTAGCTCCATGCTCGAATTCCAACAGTTTCTGGTTATCAGGACATGATAATGTTGGATGTTGGAAACTTGAATATGGCTTAACAATTCATAAATATGGATAGGAAATCATTTTAGATGGTGGAAAAACCTTGTGGAATACAACATCCAACCCATCAAAATCTGTCAAATATTGATAGAATTTCTTGGCTTGTTATTGCTATATAGAAAATCATGTAACATTATTTCTGTTCGGTTATTCTTTTAGGGGTACACTCGTTAGATCCAAAACCACATGAATGATCCACAACCATGAACCATGACCATGGCTATAACAGTCGTGTCTTAATGTGTGATTGATAGAGATATATCCATAGTATATTTACAGAAAACTCCACCTAACATAGTCAACAGAATAACAAATATAAATTTATATATACCATTGATAACGCGTATCAGGTTATAGGATCAAAATTTACAATTCCAAATCAGTATCATGATAAAAGATAACTAGAAACAAGTGACCTTTTTCAACTCTATGAGATCGCAACAGAAAATTTTGACCATCATGTGCTACATCTATCACCTTCCACAGGGTACCAGAGGTAAAGAAATTGGAGGTTGTCCTGGCCTTGACTACGTTTCCTTTTATTTCTGAAGTGGCATACTACCATTGGGAGCATCTTCTCCATGGCTTCCCTGATTCCTTTTCTCTATAAGGCAGCAGAGGATCATGTGAAGGAGCCAGAGATACTCACAGTTATGGCAGTAGATATTTTATTACAGGAGTTACCAATGCTTACTCTCTGCATATTAGAAGATGAGGATAAGCATTATCCTAGATATTTATCCCATTATTTATTCTCACATACGAAGTTATGTTCTGCAGTTAACGTTCATACATTCGCAAGACAAAATTTCAGCTTTCCACATTTGAATTCCCTTCTGACATAAGACAAATGAAAAATGCAGTATTTAAATGGGAAACATCAATCTAAAGCTTTTCTCGTGATGTTTCTAAAATCTAGGAAGGGCGAGCTTTGTGGGGTGTGGAATTTTCATGTTGCTTTAGCATCCATTTCTTTTATCCATTGTTGGTCTGGTTGGAAAGCTAACCGCTTTGCCATACTTTTCTCCAAAAATAAAACCAAAAGCCATTGCCTCCACGTGGGCAATGTTTACATGCCAACAACGGTTGTAATTTTACTATATGTGCATCTTATACAGCTTGAGTGGGCCTAATGGTTAAGAGCATGTGTTTCCTCTTAAGAGGTCACAGGTTCAAAACCAGAGGGGGGTAGAGTATGTATGCCTTCGTAGACTTAGCAGTCAAATCGCTGCGCGAAGGTGGGTTCCTTGTCCCACAAACAAGGGGGTCTCATACACCAATTTGGTGTCTGGCTTGGCTGTGACCTTAAAAGTGGATATTATTATTATTATTATTATATTCAAAAATTCTTATGTGTAAACCATACGTAATATTGTTTTTTATTGTTTCTCATTGGTTGCTTTTACCAGCATTATTCTCTAAGCCTTTTTTAGGGTAACCCTATATCTATAAGCCAAAAGTAGGTTTTTGGGATTCAAAAATTTCGTACCTCTCTCAGTCATTGGATAACGTGGATAAGGTCGATCTCTCCTGGATGTTCCCCATGCAATAACGGTAACCAACCTTGACAGTTCGGGAAACCCATAAAATAGACACCCAAACCGGCATTCGTCCCATCCTGAAAGTGAATAGAAAACCTGTAACACACTTCAAAAAAAATAACTACGCATGAGGATCAAGTAGCATACCCGCGTATTCAGCGCTAATCCATAGGGAGGAGTAATCGTATGGTGAATCACACGTCTCGGCTAATTTTTGTGACCATTTTCGAGAACAAAATAAGAGTTAGCTTTTGTCCGTCCACATAACATGTGCAGAATCTGCATCCCTGTGCCTCGATTTCCTATTCAGATTGACAATTATTCCTAGGCATTCCTCTCCTCTTCCATCAAGGAGTCTCCAAAAATGCTTGGAGACATAACTGAATTGTTTGTTAAAAGGTTTCACAGGTTGAATTGCCTCATACATCCCAAAGGTTCAGTTTTATCACCATCATTTGTCAAAGGTTGAGTTCTCCATTGTGAATGTTAAACTGGCCATGATGTATCTTCCTTAATGGGTTAATCCATTTCACGGGAATCAGTTGTTGAGTACGACAATTTAATCACAGTGGTGAGGTCCTCCCTACAATGGATGGATTGGTGGTGGTTACCACCGAATGGGAAACAGGGTGACTGGGCAGACACACAAGTGGACCAACTCTTTTCATCTTTCTAGTTGCCATAACCCAACGTGCGTTTTTCCCACTATGCATTCAGCCCACAAAATTTAATATCGACATTACGGATGAGGCCATTTATGCCATTCCTAAATACCTAGTGCATGGAAATTGATAATTTGTAACGTCCCACTCAAGTTGATATCATGAAAATAGAGTCGAAGAAATTTTTGGAGGAGGTCATATTTTGTAGTTTTCAATTCTAGAATTCTTCAATTCCTCCATAATATAATATGGCAAAGAAGCCATACGGGGGGGGACGAGGAGGAGGAGTACGGGGGGAAGAGGAGGGGGAAGAGGAGGAGGAGGGTGTGGAGGCAGAGGCAGAGGAGGGTGTGAGGAATAGGGCGTCAAGGAGGAGGAGGGGTTAGAGGAGGAATAGGTGTAGGGGGGAGGAGGAGGGGGAGTGGTAGGAGGAGAAGGATGATGAGGAGGAGAACGAGGGGTGAGGTAGAGGTGAAGGTGGAGTAGGGGGAGATGAGGAGGAGGAGTGGGTGGATGCAGAGGAGGTGGGGAGGAGGAGAAAGATGAGGAGGAGGAGCGGAGGAGGTAGAGGCTGAGGAGGAGATGAGGAGGAGGAGGAGAGGAGGTAGAGGTAGAGGAGGAGTAGGAGGAAGGGCGTTGGGTGGAGTAGGACAAGGAAGGGGATGAGGAGGACGAGGAGGTAGAGGAGGAGGTTTGGGAGGAGTGGGAGGAGGAGGGAGGCAGAGGAGGAGGAGGAGG
>APFE031014640.1:14566-32756 GCA_000404065.3 Pinus taeda
GAGGAGGAGGAGGAGGAGGGGGTGGAGGCGGAGGCAGAGGAGGGGGGAGGAGGAGGAGTGGATCAAGAAGAACCAAGCATTGGTTTTGCACTCCCATTATGTATTTACACTAGATTTAATTTTGGTGTCAGGCCAATTAACATTTGTATTAGAGTCATAATTTATTGATGTCTTTTCCAACATGCATATAATGTGATGTATTGCATTGTGCATTTCCTTCACCACTTCTAACCCTAGTTCCTTCTAGATTGGAATATAATTTGTGCCTCTTATCTATTTTAGTTATAATTATTAAGATGACTATTTCCTCAAATAAACTTATATGTTCCAAAATATGTATGTTCAATTAATTACACATATTTCTATTAAATATATGAATAATAACTTAGTAAGATTTAGTTCCCTACAATAGTGTATATTTGGAGCATTTTCTTACTAAGGGTGAATCAAAAGACTCATCGAAAACCATATCAAAAACAAATTCCATCATTACATCTAAATGCATCAATCATCACAATAATAAAATTACATAGTCTCGTACTTCATACAAAGACCTGTCTTCCATGAGTAAAATTTTTAGAATTTGTTTTAGGATGGAACCCACTTAATTAACCATAAATTTATCTATGTCCATTTATATACTTTTATTTGAAATATTTCTTGGTGTTGACCATGATCTATGGAAATTGTACTTCTGATTTTATCTTTCCTGTTTTCCATTTACCTCATAAGAGTTCAACATTTCTTCCCTTAAAATCTCTCATAAGTATCATCTACATTCTAGTTAAGGTATGTCCTTGCATAGCAATCATTGACTCATAATTTTAATATTAATATGAGTAAAGTAATATGGTGATAGTATGGAAGAAGAGACCTATGGGTACAAAATTAAACATAGTATTCAACTTTCTTTATTCCCCATTACTCCCATGTCTATTTATCCTACATGATGACCACATCGCTAGAATTTCTGATCCAAATTTTTAATCCAATAATCATACACTACAATGTGTTCATTTATCGAGTTCGAATATGAACAAGGTCTATCATTTAAATTATTTTAAACCATTTTTACCTCATGGCTCATGGTATAGAGTCCTTGTGCCCTCCTAAGAGAATTTAACGACAACTTAAGTTTTGGGGAACAAATAAAGAAATAAAAATTTTACCTTCTACACATTTCCCAATCATCCAAACCAAGTACAATAATTTTAACCTAATTAGAAATGGATTTCACTCAACCTACTTCCTCAATTCATTATTTAAATTTAAATAGGGCAAGCAACGTCTTCGACAATTAACATTAGAAATCCCTCAATCCTCTTCACCCAAACCTAGTACAATAATTTTGAAGTAGAGTTTAAAATAGGGACGGAAGGCTAGCATATGTGGTGATTATGTAATTGCAGATGCTTTTCCTATCTCCCATATGATGCACCAGAATGGCTTCAGGAAAAAATCATTGGTCACCCCTCTCAAATTAACCATAAATTGCCATTTTTTCTGGTTGTGACTAAGAATGAAGAGAATAGTTATGAAATCAAGGAGAATTGGAAAGATTTACAGTTAAGTGAGCCAATATACCTTAAACCATACTTGAAACACCAAACAAAAAAATCATGCAAATTTCCTCATATGAGCAAGCCATCATAAAAGAAGGCTATGTGAGAGTCATCATTGTGATCATTGCCAACATTTTCCCAGAGACTCTTATGGAATTTGAGTCTCCACACATGGCTTAGCCTTGCCCATTAGGATGCCGAATTATCAACAACACCCCGCTCTCCTCTTCCGAGATATAATTTTTTGCAACAGTGGCCTCAGGGACATTTCTCGGTTTCCCTTGCTAAAGGACTACAACACCTTGTGATATCTCCTTCTATGGAAGCATTCAAAGGAAATCTAAAGAAAAATGCATCAAATACTGTTTTAGCACTGAAGACGATGAAATTTGATACCAATGTGTGGGTAGGAGGAGTATTTATATCGAAGAACTGCTAATCGAGTAGACATTGTGTAACTTCCACACAAGGATAAATTAAGATAGGAGAAGATAATATGAGCAATATTTTCCAAGTGTGACTTGTCTATGTGCAAGTAATGATAAGTGTTATCCAAATTACATAAGAATACAGGAGAATAACCACTCACAACAAGTTGTCATTTTCTTGCTACAAGTGTGGTAGCTTCACTCGCTTGCCTAACTGAGGGATAGCTGTCCTCGACTTAAAGAACACCTTGTGTTCTTATTACTTTTTCTCCGAGAAAGAAACTCATAATTTCATAAGACCTTTACAAGTATTAGGATTACCTGAGGTGAATAAGGTTTTTGTTTTCAAGATGGAATGAAATTTCAATGCTTTAAGGTATTAAAGGCATTCTTTATCCTTATTTGAGCAGTGAGCGATAAGAATTTGATACATGGCCATGGAATGTCCAACCAAGTCTCTTTTTCTCAGATAAGGTGGATACTCACATTGTTCTCCCTGAAACCAAGAAAGGATAACCATTATCCTACACCAAATTCCTTTCAACGCCTCTAGATCAGCGGATAGGGCCAAAGAAAAGGCATTATTGGGGACCGAAAGGGAAACAACAACCCTTAATGGGATTTTATCCAAAATCCTAGTTGGGAAGGTGTCTCTTTACCTTTAAATCTACCAATAAAATGAACTACTTCGGAAAGCTACCAAAATCCAACATCATCACTCGTAGTAAAATATTATAGGGTCTGTGTAGACACACAATCACTTAACCCAAGATTACTTAAAAGAAACCAGGTGGAAGTGATTTAATCCATGTTGTGACTCTATTACCCAAAAATTGGATTTGATGTATTTGGAATGTTTTTATTTGTATTTAGTATCAAACGAACCTATGGCTTCATTAATAAACTATTTTGACAGTTTATTTCAGTATCATTCATTGTCTCGATATTTTTTTTCGTGGTCATGATTTATCTCTAACACATCTACATACTTTTGTAACTTTAGAGAATGCTCATTTCCTGTTTAAGAAATAACCCTGAGGCTAAGGTTCTCTAAAATTGAGAGGCACTCACTGCGAATAAACAAAAATGATCATTTCAAATACATTAACAAGAAAGTTTACAACACCTAGCCATCGATATTAGTATCATTTATATGGTAGATTGGGTCCCAACTTCCATGTTGACAATCCTTAGAAATTAAAACTTGAAATCACCATATTTACTTCATGCCTATTCGTGGTTCTAGCATTGCACTAGATGTCCAAGGATTTAAACATATGGGCATTCTTAACTTGGTAGGAAAAATTCCGAGCATCTAAAATGGCATCACCAGAACGTCACATATCTTGTGGTGTGGCTTTCACACTACACTTTTGTAGGGCTTCTCAGGGCTTGAGCCACCGACCATGAATGCATAATGCACTCATTAAGATAATTGAGGATATTATGTTAATCATAGAATATAATTAAGTCATATTAATCACATTAAGCAGTCGATTCACTTTAGGTGATGGCAAGGAAATTCTTTCATGGATGCGGCTTGACAACATTCACTCCCTTATCCGTAAACCATACGTAAAATTGTTTTTTATTGCTTCTCATTGGTTGCTTTTACCAGCATTATTCTCTAAGCCTTTTTTAGGGTAACCCTATATCTATAAGCCAAAAGTAGGCTTTTGGGATTGAACAATTTCGTACCTATCTGGGTCATTGAATAAGGTGGATAAGGTCGATCTCTCCTGGATGTTTCCCATGCAATAAGGATAACAGGCACTCACAGTTCCGGAAAGAATAAAAACAGACGCTGAAACCGGCATTCATCCCAAAAGTGGACAGAAAATCTGTAACACACTCGGAAAAAAATGACTGCGCATGAGGATCAAGCAGCATACCCGTGTATTCAGCGCTAATCCATAGGGAGGTGTAATCGTATGGTGAATCACATGTCCCTGCTAATTTTCCCGACCTTTTTCCACAACAAAATAAGAGCTAGCTTCTGTCCGTCCACATAACATGTGCAGAAGCTCCATCCCCGTGCCTCGATTTCATATTCAGATTGACAATTCTTCCTAGTTATTCCTCTCCTCTTCCATCAACGAGTTTCCAAAAATGCTTGGAGACATAACCAAATTGTTTATTAAAAAGCTTCGCAGGTTGAAACTGCCTCATACGTCCCAAAGGTTGAGTTTTATCGCTATCATCTGAGAAAGGTGAGAAAGGTTGAGTTCTCCGTTGTGAATGTTGAACTAGCCATGATATATCTTCCTTAATGGGTTAGTCCATTTCGTGGGAATCAGTTGTTGAGTACGGCAATTTAAACACGGTGGTGAGGTCCTCCCTACAATGGATGGATTGGTGGTGGTTACCACCTAATGGGAAACACCGTGACCGGGTAGACACACAAGTGGACCTAACTCTTTTCATATTTCGAGTTGCCATAACCCATCGTGTGCTTTTTCCCACTACGCATTCACCCCACGCAATGTAATATCGACATTATGGATGAGTCCGTTTATGTCATAATTTATGGATGAGTCCGTTTATGTTGATAATTTGGAACGTCCCACTCAAGTCGATATCATGAAAATAGAGTCAAAGAATTTTTTGGAGGAGGTCATATTTTGTAGTTTTAAATTCCAGAATTCTTCAATTCCTCAATAATATAATAGGCCAAAGAATCCATAACAACACCTTTACGTCCAAAAAAATGTTGTTTATATGACAAAGCGGATTAGATTTCCTCCGGTACTTTTGTTGTTGGCCTATCGTTTTAAAACTTACTAAAGTTTAAGTACATAAATCGATCTCATGAGCATGGATTTGAGACAAGCTTAATAATTCCGTAGATTTATTGCATACTTTGTAGCCATGGAAAGGCACCTTCAAAAACATATAGTGAGGGAAACACAAGACCCCAAAGGTTATCTTGATAGCTATTTGATGTAGGTTTGATTGAAGTCTCTTGAGAATTCTTTCGGATTTAACCTTATATTTAATTTTTTGATACCATATGGTCTTCTTAGAGGAGGTGTTTGAGCATACAACCTAGATGGGGTAGAAAACATCTTCCACCAAAGCATAAAAACTTCCTCCTTAATTAAATTGCTTGATATAATACCCTGTTACATATCTATTGAATTAACATATGTATATTCATGGTTCCTCAATAAACCATTAAGGAATCCTAACTTTCTTTAACGACAACAAATAAATATGACATTAACATTTTCTAAGCTTCAAATTTTAACTTCATCCTTACGGAGAACGTTTTTTTTTTTAAACCCGTAATTGAAATCCTACGGAGGTGGATTGGTCAATAACAATTAGTGTTTGAACTTTTTGTTTGATACCTTTGGTAACGAACCTCCTTAGCTACCCGATAATTTAGCTCCTAAGCTCCCATTCCATAAATGTTTATTTTGTTCTATATTTAATCGTTAAGAAACAATACCACATAGTGTATCTTTAGCCTGCCCTTATATCATCATTAGTCATTCTCTAATAGACTCCACAGTCATGGTCAATTTAATTATAGAGTGCTTCTGGTATGGTCTTTCAACCTTATTGTCAAGGCTTATGTGTGAGATTTTTAGTAAACATGATTTAGTAGATGACTTTTAGTAAACATGATTTAGTAGATGAAAACGGAACTAACCATAACATGCAACCTATACTAATTTCCTTACCTACATAAACTATCTTAATTAAACTCTACTATCATGATCATCCATCATTATTATAGGTCTTGTTTGTGTCATGCATAATGAATTGCTTAATTAAATACAAATCTTAGATCAGGCATTATACAAGTAACCTATCTCATAGACACACTAGGTACCGTTAGCAACCTCATGATATTCAAGTCAATTTCACAGGATATACTATAGACCCATATATGCATAACTAAAAGGATGTTCCATTAATTCCTTATACTGCATGCAAGAGCATCTAATTTCATTATGCATGACATAGACCATGGTGAACCTTTGATAATACTATGGGAGACATTCCTCCATAATTATTCCACATGCATGAAAAATTGCAAAACACTAAAGCATGCTACTCTTTGCTACCACTGTAAAGATAATCTTAATAACTTCAAAATGCATATGAGAGCACATGACAATTACATGCATTATTAAATCATTCATTTTCTATAAAGGAGGAAATTATGTAATTCATATATCTTAATTGTAGGATTTAGCATCCTAATAATTTTGTTAGTACACAAACCGATGTAATTCATTCAAACATTCTCATGGTGAGGAAACTTAACCAATCATCTCATAGAAAAATTGGAACGATAACAGAGACTTAATAGAATCTTCTCATAAAAAACTTGGAACTATAACAAAGAGAGAGAGAGAGAGAGAGAGAGAGAGAGAGAGAGTAAGAATCATCATAGAAACATCCCATGCATCTAAGACCAACTAAAACCTCTCTTGAAGGGATGAGCACCATCACCCAACCATGAATCACCTTTTACTCCCTTCGAGCCGAAGATCTTGCCAAGCATCAACTCCCCTCAATTGATCAATCACTGGGTATTTAATACCCTCTTCCATGATTTAGTTACCACTATCGACATCCTGCTTTTATGGATTTTTCCATTTTCCTATGTCTTTTTCGCAAAAGCTCATATTTATATCCCAGGAGGCTTTTCCTCATAAAATATTGCCTTTATTTCCCATAAAGCTTTTATGTTTGGTGGATCTTTATCTCCCATCCATTCGATGGATATCCAATCCATCCAAATTTATCTAGAATGTCATATAGAAGCTTATCATGAAATATTCATCTCTATTCCCGTTCCTCATGGGATTTGGAAAGAATCTCCTCTCTCTTGGTGCTCTACCCTCTAAGTGATTTATTTTATTAATTTATTGATAACACATTTTCTTTTCATAGTACATATCATCTAGCTTTCCTCATCTTAGGTTTAGAATAGTTTAACCCACAAAGGAGGGTATCACACCTAGCTTCCCTCAACTTAGGTTTATAATCATTTAAAAAACAAGGGAGGATATCAAACCTAGCTTTAACTCAGCTTAGGTTTACAATAATTTAGCACACAAGAGAGGATATCTCACCTAGTTGTAACTCGGCTTAGGTTTGCAATAATTTAGTACACAAGGGACGGGTGTTAAAAAACTAAGGAAACACACATAATACAATTTCAAGTTAATATAAAAACAAACACCCAAATATGAAAATGCAACATTAAATAAGAAATCACACACTATAAAAAGTAAAACATACGGTACAAGTTCAAACAAACACACAATACAAATTGGACTAAACACAAAACATACAATTTCAAATAACTAATTGCAAATGATAAAATTTCATGTCAATAAAAGAAAACGCTCAAATATTCTTATGTAGCTTTAAAAAACACACACACACACATAATATACAAATTAAAATCTACATTATGTTTACCCATTTAAATTCATAATTCATTACAACAAACACATGATTATAATTCCAAATTACATACAAATATTCATAAATAAACATTGATACAAGCATTCACATATATATGAGATTTTAAATAAATAAACATACAAAATACTAGACCAAATAAGAAAACGCACTATATAAAATTTGGCATCAAAATACAAAAGAAAATAATCATTATTAGGACCACCCACATATAGATATAAAATTTCAAAAAAGAAAACACACAATTCAACTAAACACACACACAAATTCAAAGTAACATGGTACACTATCAATTCAATATATGAAAATAAATACATTAAATTATATATGTATACCCTTACTAATTATAAATATAAATAATACAATAAAAAGCTTTAAAAAATCACTAAAAAGAAAAAGAAAAAAAAAAAAAGAAAACCAATATGAGTTCATTAAGTATAACTATTAGTGTTCTCAATGCATGGGAAAGATTTATAATTTAATTTTTGTAAAAAAAATATGATTGTTTTTTTTTTTTTTATATAAGTGTGTTATGAGTTTAGATGCGAATGGGATAGTGTAATAATATGAAAAGATGATCATTGAGTGTAATATGAATGCCTCAGATATAAATGTTGTAAAGTAAATGTATCTTTAAAAAAAATGTTTTGATGGGTATGAGTTTAAAGAAAAGTAATCAACACAAACAAAGATAACTACACTACAGAAAGAAAAAATGGTGCCCCATCCTTCTTGAGAACTAAGGAGTTTAACCCTTTCAATAAAAAATATTTTTATTAATAATTGTGTGCATAATTCTCTTATACTATTTGAGAGAAGGAAAGAATAATATATAACTACATCAATATTTACTCTAAAAAAAAACCCTTTCACAAAAACTAGGAGGTGAAATCCCTCCCGTAAATAAATTTGCATGCAATACCACATAAATATTAGAGAAAAATGTATATTTTTAATAAGATATAATGAAAATTATCAATTTGTTTTGAAGATTATCAATTTGTCTTTTATATAAAAATAATAAATCTTTCTATCACATATTTAAATAATGAAAACAAATAGAAATCCACTTTCAAAAACGTATATTTTTACACCCAAAAGGGAAAAACCTACAGATTAAACAAAGAAAGAACACAATACACCGCAAGTCATGTTAGAAAAAACTAATGGGTTAAACTAATAAAGAAGAGGTTATACTAGAAAACCACAAAATAAACGAATACACAATAGATTAAACCCAAATACAGAGCTATCAGAAGTCATTAAAACTCCAGTGATGCTTGAATTCATAGGGGATAACTTCTTGAAGGAATGACGGAAAAATTATCTGTAATAAAAATTATTGAGGATGATTGAAAAAATAAAGAAAATTTTAAATTTAATACAAATTATTGAGGAAGGAGAGCCTTAAATTCAATAAAATTGGCTAAAGCACAATGTTTCAACTAATCAAAAGGAGAGATACATGGCCATCTCTATATACCTAGAATTGGGATTTGATTTCACGTTCAACAAGCTAATTAGAATGCCTTGAACAACAAAAATGTCAACCACCTCTTTCATTCCATATTTCATTCATTTTCATGCAACACCAACTCTTCATTCACTCCAATAATTTACACTGCACCAAGCAAAAATACAAAGTTATGAAATGGAATTAATTCTTACAGCAAGGCATAGATGAACAGAAACACTGAAGTTAAATAGAATATGATCCACACCATTTTAGAGATAATTGATTTCTTTGAGCCCAAAAAATCGGTAAACAACTCATCTTTCCTCCTCTTCCCTTCTCTTTTCAGCCTCCTCCTCTATCCCACACAACCATGACTGACGCAAACACAGACTCAACACAGACAGACCCAACTCTAACCACACATATAGCCAAACACACAAGAATAATCGCAATCGATATGGACAAAGGAAAAGGAAGATGTTGGAAAAATGATAAGACTTAATATAGGGATTTCGCACTTCCCTTCAATGGCTACAAGAGTTTTACCACCGCTACCTCCTCGGGATTCCATGCTCTCCCTTCAGTTGAAAGTCCATGCTTTTTCAAATTTCAATCGAATCTAGGCCTCTTTGAAATTTTCGGCATATCTTTTTTTGGTCTATGTTCGACGGGTGCTTCTGTTTGTTTCTATTTTTTGGTGGTTCTTTCCATTAATGCTTGCTTTTTTCCCTTTCAAGCAAACATCTTTCCAACACACATATTTCCAATAAGGCTTCAATTCATGCTTTTACCATTTTTTATTTATTCCATTTCGTTAGTCACATTATTATGGATTGACATTTAGAATTTGGTCTGGATTTAATTTTCATTTTAATATTTTATTTATTTTTGAGGATGTTTGAAACAGGGTGTTCAAAGCACTCGAGAGTTTGTCTAACATATCATATTATTATATTTATTTTTAATTTTATCTAATAGCTATATAAATTTATTGGATATTAATATCATTTTTTCTCTCTAAATTGCAAAGGAATATGTATGTAGTGTAGCATCTTGACAAATTTGCAAAAAGGTTTTTAAGAAGTTTTAAAAGAGGTAAGTGAAAATATGTGTGTCCTAATCTTTACAATGAAAGGAAAGGTCTTTGATCTTGGTAGGAATTAGTGTAGAAATATAAACAAAATGGCTAGTAAACTAAGATGAACATCAGAACACTTACATCATGATATATTTCACATTACCATGACTAAAAAAAATCATGAAGATCTCAAAACTCTACCGAGGATGAAAATTATTATGAAGGTGGAATGAAAATATCAAAATTCTAATCGACATGAAAATTACTTATGAAGTTGATAGCTCAGAGATTGTCAATAATGCGAATGCTAAAATTTAAGACAAGTAATTCCTCCAAATCATCAAAGATTGATCTTCACTAGGCGTGATCTTGAAGATGATAGAAGCGTAGTTGATTATAATATTTGGAAGAATGTACCCTTTTTCTTGTCCTTCATATCCCAAGTAATATGTAGGTCTTTGCGAAGTTGTTGACTTGTGAGACTATTATAGTTGATGCTAAGAGCTCTGATATAAATGCTAAAACTCAAGATAAGGAAGGAGTTTTGCTATATTAGCAAATGTTGATCGTCATTGGGATAAGAAACCTTATGATAGGACATTTAAAGTTTTATTCTAAAGCAATTGACTCTCCCCCTTGTTCTTTTTCTATGTGGTGGTATGCAAAATTTTCTCAGTAACTTGAACTTGAGTGTTAGAAATAATTGACGATAACAACGAAACTATTTTAGATGAGGATGGAATTCCTCCATATTTAGAGTTTGATATTTATTGAGAACTAAGGACAACTCCTATAAGTAAGCAAAAGACTATCACCTTAAAAATGGCACAAAACCTACATTTAATGAGGTTGGCACCATTTTCACAAATAGTAGTAGCAATAATGTTCAAGAGAAGCATAATCATCTTATTAATGCATATGATATCGAATTTGGTTCATATTCTGTCCATTTTCATTTTCTACTTATTTTAAGAGGTCAATAATTTTCACTGCCACTATTCAATTTGGTTTATTGATCCTTTTCCTTTTCCATTCAAAATATTTTCTCATATGAATCACTTATTATGGTTCACTTGTATCTCCACCTATATTCTCATTATGAGGAGTTGTCTAATTGTTGTAATCATTTGGATGCTTTTTTTCCTTTTGTGTCTTCCATAAATTTTTTCTATCTATTATTAGAGTAGGATTGTTGTCCATTTTACTTAACTAGGAAATACATTTCAAGAGTTCTTTTAAAAATGTAATTAAATATTGTCTATGAAACCTAATGTAGTTGGATTTGAGATTTAGTGACATCGGAGGCAGTGGGGTGGTGGAAATTCTTTTAACCAATTTGTGTCAACTACAAGTCTATATATTTTTATTAAAAATTTAAAGAAAAAAACCATCAAGCAAAAAATGTTATAAAATGGATTATGATTATTATAAAAAAATAAAAATAAGAATTCCTCTTCAAGCCCTTCGGCGGGCTCAATCTGATTCTCGGAATTGGATTAAGCCTGGCAATGGGCCCATAACCTTCGACTAGCAAAGGTGCACGTAGCTTTGCGTACACAAGGCCGTGCCTTGCTGAGCCCCTAGGTAGGGCTCCATCGCTGCTCCGCTAGCCCCTGGTTGTGGCGCCTTCAGCCACTAGCCAGGGCTCCATCTTATTCATAACATCAGATGAATCCCTCACTCGATTCTCGGAATCGAGTTGAGCCCGCCAAGAAGCCCAAAAAAGGATTTATTTTTTATATATTTGTAGTGATTTTTTTTCTTTTATATATAATTTAATTTTATTGACATGGACATGGTTTCTTTTTATTAGAATTTTTTTTTTTAATTATTTTTTTTCATATTTTTATATTTATGCCAATATTCTTCTTGGGGGTTTTTTTATTTTTTAAAATTTATTTGTTAATATATCTTTTATTCTTTTTAATGGATTTTTTTATAACTTAATTGTATTTTTTATTTTTAAATTTTTTATATGTAAGGTTTTTATTGTTTTTTTTATTTCTATGTTAATTTTTTTTACTTAAAATATATCTTTTTTTGAATTTTTTTATTTCAAATATCATTGTTTTATACAAATTCATAAAATTGGTTATTTCTCCTCTTTTTTTTTATTCAAATCTTCAACATATTTTTTTCAATTTTTTTAATGTGGAGTTTTAGCAAAAATGTCCTAAAATACATGTTTTTTTAATTATATCTATATGGAAAAACCGTATTTTCTGTGGAGTTTTGTAAATTATTATCTTTTGGTGACAATTATTTGTTGTGTATTTAAATATTAATTAACGGTATATAAATATAAAAAAATCATAATCTAAAATAATTTTTATTTTTATTTTTTTAAAACTTTGCAAAGAAATTAAAATTTTCATTATAAAAAATCAGTGCAAAGGAAAACAAAACAAAAAATCGAAAAGCCTTAAAAACTAAATATCTAAGGATGAAAAAGATGAAGAGGAATAAGAGAATTTAAAAATTGGTTAAATAATCAACATTTAAAAAGAAAGTCCAAGCCAAATACATTAGAAAGTTTAAAATGTCAAAATAAGTAAAAAAAGGGGTTGATGCGACATCAACGTTTTTCAAAACTAATATGAAAATAATTAACATGTACATTGTTAAGATTATTCTTATATGCTTTCAAGCTTTTGGAGGTGCTTTTTGCAATTTATTATATATATCTATATCTATATCTATATCGTTATCATTATCTTTAGTTATGGAATGTGATTATATTTGCCGTTATGGGTTTTTCTTTGTCTTGTTTGTTAGGTTGTTCCTTTTTTCTAAAAAGATCAAAATAAATTGATGAATACATGAATATAATTAAATTAGTGGTTCTTGACATTCTTCGGTGTCCTTAAAACACATCACTAAGTTAATTGTATGAATTAGTTATATATTGGTGGTTATTGTTGTGCTTCAGAGTTCAAGAGATTCAATTACAATTATTGTAATGAGATCCATTTGGGTAGAAAGGTCAACTGGATAATTGACTACTAGATACAGTCCAATATCGAGATTGTCCTTTCAGAGATTTAGAAGCGTCAATTATACGATGTTCATCAAATATTGTTAGAGGCGATTATGTCTTAAATGAGTTGAATGAGAAGCTAGAAAATTGTGGTCGTGGAAAGGACATTGTCTAAGAGACTTTAGAGTGGGTATAAATTTCGAGGAGGACCAGTCATACAGATCTGAAATGTTAATTTTAAATTATCAATTTTATTATAATCTTTGTTATGATATAGATGTAATCATTAAATTGCAAATCTGGAATGATGCTTACATTAGTAAATACGTATGATTGAGTTGTTGGTTTTTGGAGTTTTTTTGAGATATTTTTTGAACAACATTCTCCTTATTTGGAATTTGTTGGATTCCACGGGCAATATTTATCTAGCCTGTAATTTGGCTTGCAAATGAACAATCTATGATTTTTTTGTGTGCACTATGTCTATTCGTCATATTTCCTTGTTCTAGGTTATAAAACAAATTGAGACGCTATTAAAAAAATTTGGATGATGAATTAGATTAAATGAAAAGATTGATAGGCTATAAAAATGAATTTGACACAATTCTAAATATTTTTATCAATTAAATGTTCTTCTAGATAGCTCTCAAATTAAAATATATTTTTTTCATGTATTACCTAATTTCTTAAAAAAAATTATAGTTGTATCATTGATTCATACTCGACTTTTGGGAACCTTAATTTTCCTAAGATCATTAATACACATTCCAATTTAAGATATTTTCATCACGTGAGAATATATTTTTATTAAAAACGTAAAACTTATATATCAACATTAAAAGTTACTACTACTACTACACCCCACACACATATATGATAACGGGCTACATATAAAACTAATTCTCCAAACTTATTATTGGAGGATGGGATATTATTACATCATTAGTGTTACTAAACACACACTTAAGTTGTAAATCCTCAAACACGTAATTGTATCTCTAAAATTATTCTTTTGTTATGTTATTAGCTTAAAATTAATTTTCTCAATTTTTTTTCATTATGTTACAATGTAATATAATAAAATTATCATAAATTCATCTTAACTTTAAGTTCACTTAGGTAGTAATACAAACCAAAAAATTGTGACCAAATGTGATACCATCATTTTGTTACTAAATGTTAATATCTATTTTTTATAAGGGAAGTATGTATCAAAAGCTTTGTAAGAATATGGAAATTGGGCGTGGAAGGAGTATACTTCAAGCGAGAGAGACTCATATTGTGTTTCTGACTATGGTGGTTTCAAATCTCTGAATACATGCTCTACTATGTGAAAATTGTGAAAGAAAGTTGTATAAATGAGCTCTATTGGGTGGTCCCATAATTTTTTCGTTGAAAAAAAAAATATTAAAATTCGGTCAAATGATCTTAGCTAAGTAGTTAGGTGAAGAATTGATTTCTTGAGTAGAGTGCCTTATATTCTCTAGAGACATGTTCTACTTGGTTTGTTTGTAGAATTTTTGAAATATTTCTATCTTGTTTAGTAGCTGGAGCAAGTATTTCAAAGTTATTGATTCCTTGATTTTGTTTTTAATTAAGAAAGAGAAAATAAAAATATCACAAGTGGATTTGGTTGGTCATCTAGTGAACAATCAATTTATGTAGTCCACACAAAAACACATGAACATTTACAATAAAGTTTATTTTCCACTTTCTATGATTTATTATTATAGTAAGGAATTAGAAGTTGTTGAGGTGGATATCTAATACCATTTTTCGGTGTCATATGAATATCAACAGAAAAAATAATATGAAAAGTGTGTCAAATGATCCTAGCTTAACTAGTTAGGTGAACAAATTTTTTTCTCAATATCAATGCCTTCAATTCTGTAGAGACATGTTGTAATTAGTTTGTTTGTAGAATTTTTGAAATAGATTTGTCGTGTGTAACAACATAAGAAAATATTTTGAAGTTCTTTATTCCCTAATTTTGTTTTGGCTTAAGTAAAAAAGAAAAAAATTCTTACAAGGCGATTTCGTTGATCCTCTACTAATGATTAAGTTCATGTAGTGCACATTTAAAAACATATGAACATTTATAATACTATTTTTTCCCTGGCCATGAATTGTTACTACAGTAAGGAATTTAAAGTTGTTGAGGTAAATATCAAATGAGAGTTTGTGGCATCATATTAATCTCAAGAAAATCATAAATAACGATAAGGAAAATCCTTTTATTTACCAATATTTTTCTACATATGTGTTTAAATCTGTTCGTCTCCCTAGTGGAATTTGTGTATCTATGTGGCATCAAAATATTTTGAAAAAATATTGCTTTGAAATTCTATTCATCGCTATATTGACCAAAATCAAAAGTAGAAACAATCTAAATATGCACAAGAAATAAATGTAGGCTAATAAGTCACTAGCATTTTTCCCACCTAGTATATGCTATTTTTTTCCCAATCCTTTTACCTAGTAGCAGATTATATTACCTAGCTCCACATGATAGGGAGATTTTAATTACTTTTACTATTATCTCTACATGTACAAAGATCTTGACGTGAAGAATATCAATATGTTTCTGGGTTGGCTTCTAATTGAATATAAATTTTGAATTATGTATGTTGGGGTTTTCATATTTTAATTTAGAAAACATTATTTTCCTATTACACAATGTTTCATTATTTTTTGAAAAGAAAGTATTATCTATTATATATATATGGAAAACATAATGTCTTTTTCCGTAAACATGTAATGATCATATCTGTGTACTACAGAATGGACTACAGTAGCATCATTAAATTCATTGAAAGTTAAACATACAATATTGTTGTCTCTAATAGGAAAAAGGTTTCGATGCTTTTGTGGTGTTAACATAATTATTTTGTTATGTAGTTGGCTTAAGAAAATATTAAATATAATTGATGACATAATGTAATACTTACATTGAGGATATTTGACATATTATTATATTTTCAGTAATTTTGGTAAGCTCTAACCTTTTAGTTGATGTGTTACATATTTATAGTTAAAAACAATAATGGACCATGATGAAATAAATGTCAATAATTTGCTAGTTCACAATTAAATTAAAATTTATAGATCTCAATGATTTGTCAATTCACAATTAAATTAACATTTATAAGTAAAAAAAATATCAAAGTAAATTTTAGTTTAATTTAAATGTTCTTTAATGGGTTTAGTTTAAGTGTTATTTTAGTGATTAAATGATATGATTCACTCCCAATAACATAGCCCAAATCAAAAGGAAAAGGGACATGATTAAAAGGGAAAGAAAAATGAAGCAAATAAAAAAACGATTCATATGCATCAACGTATAAATATTCGGGAAAATTATCTACAATAATTTCACTACAGCTCCAATGTAATCGAAATGGCGCAATGTCGACATAACTTCGCTACATATTGGATCTGCTGTAACGCATGTGGTTCCGTGGTCCCCGGTCCCTCCCTGCGTATGTCTCAAAAACGCTATTTCAGGTTGATCGCCGTCAAAATTGACGTCCGACCAACAATTCCGGGGGGCGAATACCTGGCCAGTTTGAAATGTCGTTTGAAATGCCAATCAAGGATTTCAAATTTCCAAAGTAGCCGTTGCGATGTGGTCCCCGCTCCCTCCCTGCGCATGATGTAACTTCCCTAGAGATTTGATCTCCTTTCTTCTATTAAGCACGTCGATTATGTGGTCCCCGCTCCCTCCCTGCGCATGCCTAGAAAACAATCAAAATAGTTCATTGCATCACACCACATCCTTATCAAACTTCCGGTTTCTTGTTATTCCGACGTGCAGAATGCTTTTCTTGTTATTCCGATGTGCGGAATGGTTTGGAAGTTCCGGTAACTGATTTTAGATTTCCTACGAACGGTAACCGGTGGGTGCCTCATTTGTCTATAAAACCATTCATTTCATTCCTCTCATATCTTTGGCACTCTGAACTGTAGGTTGGTCGTGTGGATGGCCGATCTCTGTATATATTTGTTCTGTGTTTTTATATAGGTGATGTTTACAGTTGCTCTGTGGCTTATGTTGCTCAGAGGCTATCCGAAAGCTTTGGATGCATGGAGAGGAAGCTTTTCTTCCATGGAAGAATCTGGTATGATTTCATTCTTGTGATGCTAAACTTTTCTCCACTCAGATGTGTTGTTAGGCTATATGTTTTGTGTTTTTTGGTGTTTTGTTTCGAAATTTTCGTCTAATCTTAATTGATTTTTGATGTGTTATTAAATTTTTTGTCTACCCAGGTAGCAGCGGTAGCATACTTTCATCCTTGGAGAATTGTGACCAACAGAGTTGGCCCGACCCTCTATCAATCATAACAGGTAAATAGATATGCAATTCCCATTCATACTTCAGCTTTTCTATAATAACAATAACAAATATAATGCTTATGTGTACCATATCATATTTTAAGTGTGTTTGCCTGTCTTTCTCACCTTTCTATATTACTTTTATTCCTCAATTTTTCTGTGGTTACTGTTTTTTTTTGTTACTGTTTCTTTGAAAGTTATGTCCGGCTTAAAACCACTGAAGTTTCTCTTTCTATGTTAGGAACATGCAGTTTAGAGTGTGAGGGTTATCTGTACCAATTTATTTCTATGTTATATGTTTTCATTTATATTTTTCTTCAGTTTTGCTGTACAAATCTGAGACTAGCTACGTCCATGAATATGAGCAACTTACATCCGTCAATCTATAAATGGGACGTTGTAAACTTCGGCACCTCCTGTTTTTGTCATAAACTCTTCTTGAGTTCAGTTTTAAGGACGTCAAAGCCATGGCCAGGAAAAAATGTACGTTGTAAACTTCGGCACCTCCTGTTTTTGTCATAAACTCTTCTTGAGTTCAGTTTTAAGGACGTCAAAGCCATGGCCAGGAAAAAATGTACTTCTCCGTTCACCTTGCAATATAACAGCACATTGTTAAAATAAACTGAAATACATTTCATAGCAAGCAACCGTTTAGGATAAAGCAATAAATGGGAGGTTGTAGACCCGACATTTTTTTTTTTACAAGCTCTTCTCCAGTCGAGATTTTAAAGGACATTTTAAACGCTTTACACGATAAAGATTTGCATATTTTATATAAAAAATTTAAATTCGTAATGATATATTAGGGATGATATTTTGAAAATGGTGTTTTTTAATATTACAAAGACAATGATAATTGTTTTTAAATATATTATCATTTATCTCTTATAATTTTAATGTGTTTTATTGTTT
>APFE031014640.1:36893-96403 GCA_000404065.3 Pinus taeda
GGGGGGACAAGGAGGAGTGGTTGGAGGAGGAGGGAGGGATGAGGAGGGCAAAGCATAGGAGGAGGAGGAGGAGGAGTAAGAGGAGGAGGAGGGCAGGGGTCAAGGCGGAAAAGGAGGAGGAGGAGGAGGAGGAGGAGGAGGTGGTGGTGGTGGAGGCGGAGGTAGAGGCAAATGTGGGGGGCGAGGAGGAATGGATTGAGAAACACCAAGCGTTGGTTTTACCCTCCTATTATGTATTTACACTAGATTTAATTTTGGTGTTCGGCCCATTTACATTCGTATTAGAGTCATAATTTATTGATGTCTTTTCCAACATGCATACAATGTGGTGTATTGCATTTGTGCATTTCCTTCACCACTTTTGACCCTAGTTCTTTCTAGATTGGAAGAAAATTTGTGTGTCTTATCTACTTTAGTTATAATTATTAATATGTCTATTTCCTCAAATAAACTTGTATGTTCCAAAATAGGCATGTTCAATTAATTACACATATTTCTATTAAATATATGAATAATAACATAGTAAGATTTAGTTCCCTACAATAGTGTATATTTGGAGCAATTTCTTACTAAGGGTGAAATAAAAGACTCATCCAAAACCATATCAAAAACAAATTCCATCATTACATCTAGACGCACCAATCATCATAATAATAAAATTACATAGTCTCATACTTCATACCAAAACTTGTCTTCCATGAGTAAAATTTTTAGAATTTGTTTTAGGATGGAACCCACTTAATTAACCATAAATTTATTTATGTCCATTTATATATTTTTATTTGAAATATTTCTTGGTGTTGACGATGATCTATGGAAATTGTACATGTGATTTTATCTTTTCTATTTTCAATTTACCTCATACGAGTTCAACGTTTCTTCCCTTGAGATCTCTCATAAGTATCATCTACATTCCAGTTAAGGTATGTCCTTACATGGAAATCATTGACTCATAATTTTAATTTTAATATGAGTATAGTAATATGGTGATAGTGTGGTAGAAGAGACCTATTGGTACAAAATTAAACATAGTATTCAACTTTCTTTATTCTCCATTAATCTTTTCAACACTCTCATGTCTACTTATCCTGCATGATGACCACATCCCTACAATCTCTAATCCAAATCTTTAATCCAATAATCATACACTACAATTTGTTCATTTTTCAAGTTCAAATATGAACAAGGTCTATCATTTAAAGTATATTAAACAATTTTTACCTCATGGCTCATGGTATAGAGTCCTTGTACCCTACTAAGATAATTTAACGACAACTTAAGTTTTGGGGAACATATAAAGAAAGAAAAATTTTACCTTCTACATAATTTACAACACTTAATAATTAGGAAAAATAGATCAGTGACCAATTTTCCATTTATACTTATGGAAATTAATTAACATGTGAAATGTTGTTATTTCGTGTATTACTCTTAACTCTACCACAAAATGTAGCCAGACCAGATAGTGTATAAAGTGAACAACTGCCACAAAATTTATTGGATGCATCCTATCTCCTATTTCTTTGAAGGAGATCATTCAGAGATGCCCATCATCAAACATTACAAACATTCCATTATGAGTGGAGAACATTTCATGTCTCCAGATACACTGGATTGTATTGCTATTTTGACCAAAACATTTCGCTATTTATTTTTCATTGGGTGCTCATAAAATTAAGTTAATTTTTAATGTACTTCGATTAGCATCCTTCCTCAATTCATTATTTAAATTGGCTAGGCTATGTCTTTCAGAATTGAATGAATTAAAATAAATCCTCAACAGAACAAATTTCCCAATCGTCCAAACCAAGTACAATAATTTTAACCTAATTACAAATGGATTTCAGTCAACCTCCTTCCTCAATTCACTATAAATTTAAATTGTTCAAGCAACGTTTTCGGCATTTAACATTAGAAAACACTCAATCCTCTTCACCCAAACCTAGTACAATAATTTTGAAGCAAATTTTAAAATAGAGATCGAAGGCTAGCATATATGGTGATTATGTAATTGCAGATGCTTTTCCTACCTCCCATATGATGCACCAAAATGGTTTCAGGAAAAAATCATTGGTCACCCCTCTCAAATTAATCCATAAATTGCCATTGTTTCTAGTTGTCACTAAGAATGAATAGAATATCTATGAAATCAAGGAAATTTGGCAAGAATTTACAGTGAAGTGAGCCAGTATACCTTAAACCATACTTGAAACACGAAATAGAAAAATCATGCAAATTTCTTCATATGAGCAAGCCGTCATAAAAGAAGGCTATGCGAGAGTCATCATTGTGATCATAGCCAACATTTTCCATGGGACATTTATTGATTGTGAGTCTCCACACATGGCTTAGACTTGCCCATTAGGATACCATATTTTCAACAACACCCCGCTCTCCTCTTTCGAGATATAAGTTTTTTGCAACGGTGACCTCAAGGAAGTTTCTTAGCCTCCCTTACTAAACGATTGCAACACCTTGTGATATCTCCCTCTATGGAAGTATTCAAAGGAAATCTAAAGAAAAATACATCCAATATAGTTTTAGCACCGAAGAGGATGAAATTTGATACCAACGTATGGGTAGGAGGAGTATTATATCGAAGAACTACTAATCGAACAGACATTGTGTAACCTCCATGCAAGGAGAAATTAAGACAGAGAAGATAAGATGAGCAAGATTTTCCCATTGTGACTTGTCTATGTGCAAGTAAGGATAAGTGTTATCCAAATTACATAAGAAGATAGGAGGGTAACCACTCACAACAACTTGTCATTTGCTTCCCTACAAGTTTTCATTTGTTTGGTAGCTTCACTCGCTTGCCTAACTGAGGGATAGTTGTCCTCGACCTAAAGAACACCTCATGTTCTTATTACTTTTTGACCCAGAAAGAAACTCATAATTTCATAAGACCTTTACAAGTATTAGGATTAATTCAGGTGAATAAGGTTATTGTTTTCAAGATGGAATGCAATTTCAATGCATTAAGGTATTAAAGGCACTCTTTATCCTTATTTGAACAGTTAGCGATAACAATTTGATACTTGGCCATGGAATGTCCAACGAAGTCTCTTTTTCTCAGATAAGGTGGATACTCACATTGTTCTCCCTGAAACTAAGAAAGGATAACCATTATCCTACACCAAATTCCTCTTAACGCCTCTAGATGAGCAAATAGGGCAAAAAAAAAGGCATTATTTGGGACCGAAAGGGAAACAACAACTCTTAATGGGATTTTATCCAATAACCTAGTTGGGAAGGTGTCTCTTTAGCTTTAAACCTACCATTAAAACGAACTACTTCCGTAAACTACCAAAATCCAATGTCATCACTTGTAGTAAACTATTATAGGGTCGTTATATACAGACACAATCACTTAACCCATGGTACTTGAAAGCAGGTGGAAGTGGTTTTATCCATGTTGTGATTCTATTACCCAGAAATTGGATATGATGTATTTGGAATGTTTTTATTTGTATTTAGTATCAAAGGAACCTCTGGCTTCATTAATAAACTATTTTGACAGTTTATTTTAGTATCATTCATTGTCTCGATATTTTTTTTAATGGTCATGATTTATCTCTAGCACTTCTAACTACTTTTGTAACTTTAGAGAACACTCATTTCCTGTTTAAGAAATAACCCTGAGGCTAAGGTTCTCTAAAATTGAGAAGTACTCACTGCGGATAAACAAAAATGATCATTTCAAATACATTAACAAGAAGGTTTACAACACCTAGCCATCGATATTCATATCATTTATATGGTAGATTGGGTCCCGACATCCCTGTTGACAATCCTTAGAAATCAAAACTTGAAATCACCATATTTGCTTCATGCCTATTCATGGTTCTAGAATTGCACCAGATGTTGAAGGATTTAAACATATGGGCATTCTTAACTTGGTAGGAAATATTTCGAGAATCTAAAATGGCATCACTGGAATTTCACATTTCTTGTTGTGTGCCTTTTAGACTACACTTTTGTAGGGCTTCTCAGTGCTTGAGCGAGTGGCCATGAATGCATCTTGCACTCATAAATATAGTTGAGGATATTATGTTAAGCATAAAATATAGTTAAGTTATAGTTAGGTGATGGAAAGATTTGGAAATTCTTTCATGGATGTGGCTTGACAACATTCACTCCCTGCAAAATTATTAAAATTTCCTTTGAAATTTCAGTTCAATTTTAATCATAAATTATGATTTTATACTTATATTAGGACCATATATTTGCATAAATATTCAAAGTTATAATTGTTCATTAGCCCAATGTATGGTTCAATCAGTCATACTTTGTTGTTCTAAAATATCAAAGTTCATTGCAAGTTAGTAGTAGCAGTTATTGGGGTTTTATTTGTAAAAATATCTTAGCAAATTCCTAAAAGAAATTCCATCAGTTGTCTTTAAATTTGGAACATCCCAATTTACCAGGACTCTCCTTTCTACTTTGTTTGTAAGAAAATTTTCAATATTTGGGTTATGTAGAGTATTGTAACTTACTCTTTTAAATGTTCACATATTTTACTTCTTGGCCATGTTTATCTCTAGAGACACTTTAGGTCCCTAAGAGCTTCTTTATGTGAAAAATATAGTAGGTCCCAATATAATTTTCTTATTTTTTCTTGGGAATAAGTAGAGAGGAATTTATAATTTTTACAAAACCTTTACTTTTTTGGAAACTTATTAATTGTACATATATTAATGTCTATAGAATTATGTTATAAGTCTCCTCATGTTGACAATTTTATTATGTCTAAAACTAATGAAATCAAAGCATGAGTGTGTAGACTAAGTTCTATGCATACACAAGGAATATGTTGTGCTAGAGTATATGTATAATAGGGTAGATCCTATTACTATGCACAAGGTGGGGAAAAATCTAGCCTTTAGCTCTGGATATGTCTATCATAGTTTTTTTCTTTTTTTCTCTTTTTCTTTAGCATAAAGGTGTTATAGGAAGAATGCAAACCACCAAGCTTATTGAACTTCCTAATTTACGACGTAAAGCTCATTCATACCCAACCTAGAACTGCCTGCTTCCTATTCACCCCTAAGATGAGAGTTATTTTCATTCATCAACTACCTCAGGATGATCTCTTCCATGGGTATCTAATACCCTCTTTCGTGATATGGTTTCCATTAGTTTCGTCATGATTTTATGGGTCTTTTTATCCATTTTCCTATGCTTTTCCTAGAAAATCTTGCCTTTATCTCCCATGACAATTTTGCTCATCAAAGCTTGCCTTTTCTCAGGAAAGGCTTTTATGCTTTTCCTTAACTTACCATATTTCTCGAGCGAAGTGGTTTAATGGATATATATCTCGAAATCCATTATCTCATCTAGATTTGGATCTAGAAGTCTTATTATGAATATTATTTATTCCCATTCACCTATGGGATTTGGCAAGAATCTCCTCTCTTGGTGTCTCGCTATTCTAAGTGATTAATTATTCTATTTATTTCATATGATATCTACTTTTCTTGTTACATGGTATACCTAGATTTTCTCAGCTCAATTTAGGAAAGTTTTACATACAAGGAAGGGGTGTTACATATATGCAATTTTAAACAACATAGAAAATACAAATTTAAATGAGAAAACATACAATTTTTAATTTTTAATTATGAAACACAAATACAAATTCAAATAGAAAAACACATAATATATATTTTGAAGCTGTAATTAACCTCCTTATCCTACCTTGGAGTTTAGCTGCTAAGCTCCCATTCTGTAAAATTTCTTTATTTTTTCTATATTTAATCATTAAGATGAAATACTAGCAATGGTATCTTTAGCCTGCCCTTAGATCATCATTAGTAATTCTATAACAGACTCCACAATCATTATCAATTTAAGAATAGAGTGGTTCTAATATCGTCTTTTAACCTTATTGTCAAGGCTTATGTCTGAGATTTCTAGTAAACATGATTTAGTAGATGAATATGGAACTAACCATAACATGAAACCTATAATAATTTCCTTACCTACATCAATGATATTAGTTAAACTCTACTATCATGATCATCCATCATTATTATAGGTCTTGTTTCCATCATGCATAACGAATTGGTTAATTAAATACAAATTCTATATCATGCATTATATAGGTAACGTATCTCATACACACACTAGGTACTGTCAGAAACCTGGTGATATTCAAGTCAATTTCACTGGATATCTTAGAGACACATATATGCATAACTAAAAAGATGCACATTCAATTCCTTATACTGCATGCAAGAGCATCTAATTTCATTATGCACGACATAAACCATGGTGAACCCTTGATAATACTATGGGAGACACTCCTCCATAATTGTTCCACATGCATGAACATCTACAAACACTAAAGCATGCTACTATTTCTTACCACTGCAAAGAAAATCTTAACAATGTCGATATGCATATGAGAGCACATGATAGTTATGTGCATTATTGAATCCATCATTTCTATACAAGATGATATTAAGAAATCCATATATCTAAATTGTTGGATTTAACATCCTAATAATTTTATTAGTACACAAGCCCATGTAATTCATTCAAACATTCTCGTGGTGAGGAAACTTAAGAAACCATCTCATAGAAAAATAGGAACAATAACAAAGACTTCATAAAATATTATCATGAACAAACCGGAATTATCATAGAGGAGAGTAAGAATCATCATACAAACATGCCACGCATCTGACACCAACTAAAACTTTACTTGGAGGGAGGAGCAACACCACCCAACCATGAATCACCTATGATTCCCCCAGAGCCAAAGATCTTGCAAAGGATCAAATTCCCTCAATTAATCAATGCACGAGGTATTTAATACACTCTTTCATCATTTAGTTACCGATAGTGGCATCCCGCTTTTATGGATTTTTCCATTTTGTCTAGGTCTTTTTTGCAAAAGCTCATCTCTATCTCCCATGAGGCTTTTCCTCATAAAATCTTGCCTTTATCTCCCAAAAATATTTTATGTCTAATGGGTCTTTATATCACATCCATCCGATGGATATCCAATCCATCCAAGCTTATCTAGAATCTTAGCTAGAAGCTTATCATGAAAGATTCGTATCCACCCCATTCCTCATGGAATTTGGAAAGAATATCCTCTCTCTTAGTGCTCCACCCTCCAAGTGATTTATTTTATTAATTAATTTAATAACACATTCTCTCTTCATATTACATATCACCTAGCTTTCTGCAGCTTAGTTTTAGTATAGTTTAACCCACAAAGGCGGGTATCACACCTAGCTTCCCTCAGCTTAGGCTTATAATAATTTAACACACAAGGGAGGATAACACAATCATCTTTAGCTCATCCTAGGTTTACAATAATTTAGCAGACAAGGGAGGATATCACACCTAAATTTAACACAGATTAGGTTTACGATAATCTACTAGAAAATGGAGGAGTGTTAAATACTTCCCTCCTTAAATTTTACACTGTCCTTTATGTATCACTGCATCATGTCCTCATTGACAGGTAACTGGTTTCAGAATAAACAACCCTCATGGGTCTGCCATTTGATGAAAATTTTCCAATGTACATCGGTCACAAGGAGTGCTCTGAGCACATCTCCTTCCGTAGGTACATCGGTCTCAAGGAGTGCTCTCCTTTCACAGCTACCTGTAACATTGTTGTCAAACCATTTGTGAAAAATTATAGATGCACAATTTTATCTATGATAAATATCATAATCTGTTACTTAATATTATTAAAGTAGCTATTTCTTATCGTTTATTTTAGCTGAAGAATGCATATCTTTAGCTTGCATTATTTCAAGTGTTTGTGTTCTTATCGAACACTAGCTTCCTGCAGTCTCTCTACATACAATACATCAGATAGCATATTCTCCACATTAATATGCCTGCAAGGTCATAACATATTAGTTCACATAACAATATATATTCATCATATATATATTCATTGTAATTATATGTATGCCAAATTGCGATTAACCATAGTTACTTTTACCAAACTTACCTTCCTTCTTCTCGGTAACCTCCAAGTTTGTTTACCTAGATAGACATACATCCATTGACTCTATGCATACCTGTACACAAGGTACATTATACACACTAATACACATTTAGTTTTTCAAACTCATATCATATGTAGTCATACGGGTACCGTATATATTATTGTGCATATTACCATCTGTGTTATAGCCCATCATACCATTCCCATGGTATCACCTACATGATAAAAACTTTGTCCACATATTTTCCTAACATGTCAGTATCATACCAAACATTTGTTTATCTTCTCCTAACAATTAAAATAAACATGTTATGTTGACAAGAAATTTGTATGAGCATGGTTCATTTCTGTAATGAGAGAAAATTTTGTCAAGTGTAAATCATTGTCAGACTTCATGTGGTTGTAACACAATATTCATAATATAATATGTATTCATGCATAATTTCATCTTATTTAGATTATTAGCTCATAGTTTCATAATCGTTGGATCAATACTTCATCCTTAAATCATTTACCTAGTGTGATTTACTATTTCCCTTTTTATGTTTCAACAACTTAACCACTATGTATTATACTTTGACAACGTGATCATTATGTCAACCATGTTATTTTATTCTAGAGATTACTCCTCTTTTATAGGTATTCAGGTGGCCACTTCTTTAAGGTTTTTGACCTGAATTCACCATGAATCGCAAGATAATTCCAACAATTCATTAAACTCAAGACTCTTTGATACCATGGATGGTTGACACATTCCATCAAAAAAATGATAACAACAATATTGTTATAAGGCTATAATATTGTACACCCATGTGTTTACATGGAAAATTCATATGCCTCATTATTATGTTTACAGTTTTGCTTGATTATTTCCACAAAAAGTTTATCTTGATGACCCCTTAACCAGGCTTATGATAACAATATTCCAAACAATCCATGACAATGCATGAGTATATGTATCATACAACAATAAAATAATGCTGCAAACATGGAATTCCTTTATTGAAACCATCTATGATGTTAATATCATGATGATATATGTCAATTACATCAATGTTTAAAATTCTCACAACCTTTCTTAGTCAATATTCTCATAACATGTTCAAAATAATCTACTAACCATATCCTACCAATAGGGCATATTTTCTCATGGTCAGTACCTAACAAGGTAAGTCCTCTTCCATAGCCATAGTAGATTACTACAATTTGTGCATAAAGTTTGTCACAATAGTAGTTATTAACTGTTATAGCTTGTTAATTTCACTATATCCACAGTTCCTTATCGTATAAACATTCTAGAGTGGATGATTATTTTATCATCATCACACCATTCTCACCATAGATATAATATCCTATGGCATTGATCTTCTCAAGCTATCATATTCCTTTTTCACCATTTGTTTTAAGGTAAATATCTATGTAGGCCTTAACGACTTGGTTATAAGGATTTTAATACAGTAGTAGGAATTAATACCTACTTAATTAATCCTCCAATCCGACCATAATTCTCTCAAGGTGCGATGAATCCCTTTTTCTAAAATATGAAAATTTCTCATAGTTTTCATCTCACTGTTGTTATTATAATCACTTAATACTTCATGTATACTAAAAAGGTTCCACTTTTTAACTAGACGGTAGATTTATTATATAATAAATCAAGTAATATCGATCTCTTGAATGCAGGGTGCGCTTGCCAATTACACCAATGTTAATAAGAATAACACAATACTCACAAGTTATCTTGGTGTAGACATGACATATTCATGAGTGGTACAACTTGCTTTCTTGTACATGATAATTTATGCTAATTGTATCTGAGATATAATTCAAGTGACTGAAAGTTCTATATATGTAAAAGTGAATTCCCACATATTTGCATCACATTCCACTGAAAAGATAATTTCTTTGACAGTTCAAGGTATACATAAATACCCACCAAGTACTAAATTTTGAATAATAGTAAATCATAATCATTTCTGCTTTTCCAAATGATAAGTTCAACAGTGAGTCCAGGAGGTGTCTCAAATCATAACATGGAAGGGTTCCTCCTTATTAAGTATTCACCCCACTCAAGAGGTGTCTGAATTGCTAACATGGAAGGGTTTCTGCTTATTAAGTATTTGCCCAAACACCTTTTTTGTATCTCCACATAAATTCTTATACACAAATTTTTATACTATTTAAGAGTGACCTAAAATCTTAACACTATCTTCTTTTCATTTAGCCAAGTGGCTACATCATTTTTGTACAGGTGTTAATCTGCCTTTTTATTTTTATTTCAAGGAGAAAACAAACATACATATGCAGGTGCCATCGTATCACTCTAAAAGAACACGTGCATGCTTCAATTAAACAAAATATTACATGTGTTGCTTATATAATAACCATGTTTTCATCACAGTTCTAAATAATAAAAAAATCAATTCATGCTTCTACACTTACGAGAATATCAAACATAAATTTAACATCATTTTTCTTTTCAAATGATTAATTTCCTTAGACAACTTGTAGGAATAATATCAAACATGGATAGAAAGCACTGTGGTTGGAGGATTATGTCCATACATTTCTCCTGCCATTTCTATCACTCCCTCCTGCAACCTAATAGCCTCTTTTGAATCACAGATCAAACATTCCATTGGGCTCCCTGTAGAAATATAAAATGAGATCTAGTTTCTTTAGTTCTATCCATTATATGGACAAGTGTAAGATTAGTCAACATGGAGGTTCCAACTCTAAAAATTGTTTCATCGCATGTTTCCCTACATCTATAATTTCATGAATTCTGAAGGCATTGAGCACATCTCCCCACATAGTTGCATCAGGTACAAAATGCATGTTGTCGGGAAGGCCTCTACCTCATTCAACCTTCGAGATCATCCAAGGAGATCAATCATGCAAGCATGTTGATATGCTTTTGGTGTGATCTGATGAGATCTAGCCATGGAATCAAAATACACACAACCCTTCTCAAACTTACTTGAGTTCTACAGAGTCTTAATAAAAACATATTACAATCTTAATGAAAGCAGTAGTGACAATATCTTATATACTCAATTGCAGTGTCTGAGAGTTTGCCGAATTATTATTCCATTTCACGTTCCAACTATGTTGTCAAATTTATTGTGCCACAAGCCAGATAGGTAGGTAAGTCCTAGCTATTGATTATGAGGGTCATAAACAAATTATAGTGTTTTATGGCTATTAAACATTCAAAACCCACCAAAAGGTATCTAGAGGTGAGATAATTAACATCAAGTCAAAATTAAGGCAAACAATGATGATTGAGAAGACGATAATACTCGCTAGCTCTTCTTGAAATAAGCCTTTGCTTCGTTGTCCCTTCCTCCATATCCCTTCTTCTCCAGAATGAGAACTCACAGTTACTTCTCCTCCGCTCTTAATCACTCACTTTAGCGAGGCTATTAGAGTGGAGTGAAGGAATAAGGAAGGAACAACCAACAGTTAGCTCCATGCTCGAATTCCAACAGTTTCTGTGTATAAGGGCATGATAATGTTGGATGTTGGAAACTTGAATACGTCTTAAGAATTCATAAATATGGATAGGAAATCATTTTAGATGGTGGAAAATCCCTGTGGAATACAACATCCAACCCATCAAAATCTATCAAATATTGATAGAATTTCTTGGCTTGTCATTGCTATATAGAAAATCATGTAACATTATTTTTGTTCGGTTATTCTTTTAGGGGTACACTCGTCAGATCCAGAACCACATGAATGATCCACAACTATGAACCATGACCATGGCTATAACAGTCGTGTATTAATGTGTGATTGATAGAGATATATCCTTAGTATATTTATAGAAAACTCCACCTAACATAGTCAACAGAATAACAAATATAAATTTATATATACCATTGATAACGCGTATCACGTTATAGGATCAAAATTTAGAATTCCAATTCGGTATCATGATAAAAGATAACTGGAAACAAGTGACCTTTTCCATCTCTATGAGATTGCAATAGAAAATTTTGGCCATCATGTGCTACATCTATCACCTTGCACAGGGTACCAGAGGTAAAGAAATTGGAGGTTGTCCTGGTCTTGACTACGTTTTCTTTTATTTCTAAAGTGGCACACTACCATTGGGAGCATCTTCTCCATGGCTTCCCTGATTCGTTTTCTCTATAAGGCAGCAGAGGATCATGTCAAGGAGCCAGAGATACTCAAGTTATAGCACTAGATATTTTATTACAGGAGTTACCAATGCTTACTCTCTCCATATTGGATGATGAGGATAAGCATTATCCTAGATATTTATCCCATTATTGATTCTCACATACAAAGTCATGTTCTGCAGTTAACGTTCATACATTCTTAAGACAAAATTTCAGCTTTCCACAATTGAATTCCCTTCTGAGATCAAACAAATGCAAAATGCAGTATTTAAGTGGGAAACATCAATATAAAGCTTTTCTCGTGATGTTTCTAAAAGCTAGGAAGGGCGAGCTTTGTGGGGTGTGGAATTTTCATGTTGCCTTAGCAGCCATTTCTTTTATCCATTGTTGGTCCGGTTGGAAAGCTAACCGCATTGCCATACTTTTCTCCAAAAATAAAACTAAAAGCCATTGCCTCCACATCGGCAATGTTTACATGCCAACAACGGTTATAATTACGCCGTAAGGTGTTCCCTCTGAGATAAACTTTCCTGCGGTCTTTGCTGTCATCGTTATTGTCCGTCTGATTTGATGTTAGACGATTCAAATAATTGCTACCGTTGGATCAAACTACCCAGCGCTGGGCATACTCAAGGAACCATTGTTTCTCTCTCATCTTCGGCAACTGCAGCAACATGTCAGAGATCGAGGTGAAGGTGGAGCGTTATGGCCGTTTTGGCTAAAGGCTCAGGGATTCGTTATCTTACATTAAACTGTGACTTAGGGTTGTGGAATTGAAGGGTTTTATTTTTTCAGTATTTCTGTGGGTAAATTAGCTGCAAGTCCGCTCGCTTCTGAACGCTGCAATCTTGCTTTTGTCTTTACAGCAGGTAATGAGTATCAAGTCTGGTCCAAAGGCAGAGGCATTTGTATCAGAATTCTGTAAACTCGTGGAAGGAACCATTTCCATGCCCATAAATCTTCCTGGTACCAGCTACAAATGTGGGTTCCAGGTATGTAAATCACCCCCAAAAACCAGTAATGCGTTTCTACACACCAGAGTTTGGCAAATGCTGTGAACCCTAAACTAAAATATGAATTAGTGGTGAACGTTTTAGGTGGATTTTCTCGAAACTTGAAGAATAATCAATCACCCGTACTGCTCATTATGTGTAGGCAAGGGAAAATATCTTGAGAATGTTGAGAGAAGTGCTCAAGGAAAGGAGGGCTTCCATGGACACTTATAATGATATGATTGCAATGCTTCTTAATGACAAAGAAGAAGAAGCAGATGGCGCATCTGCTAATTGCAAGCTCACAGATGAACAAATCTTCGATTTACTAATATCTATTATCAATGCTGGCTACGAAACAGTTTCCACCACAACCATGATGGCTGTCAAGTATCTCCATGACAGTCCCGAGGCTCTACGAGCTTAGAGTGAGTTTAATATATTAGATATAAATCTATCCATATCTCTCAAAGGCTTTTGTACTGAATATATACATAAACCTGACTGTCTACTTGCAGGAAGAACACCTAGCAATCCAGAGGAGAAAAAATCCAGGCGAAACTATCAATTGGGATGACTACAAGTCTATGAAGTTTACTCAGAGTGTATGTGAATCATCATAAACCAGATTTGTTTCCAGAGGGGTTTTAGGGGGCAAAATTTGAAACTAGACTATTTTGTTAGGATATATTATATTCTTTCATTTGGTTTAAAAGTTTTTTTTGTTAGGTATAATATTTAAATTTTTAGAAAATACCTTTGCTTAAATATAATATATACATTTTAGTTCTTTTTGTTTCTCAAAAACTTTTATCTATGTTCGCAAGAAATGAAATGATATTTATCTACGCTATTGTATATCTCAAACTTCATATTCTAAAAAACCCTATCCTTTGCCATAGTTACATCGTAAGGCGTTCCCTCTGAGATGAACTTTCCTGTGGTCTTTGTTGTCATCGTTATCGTCCATCTGATTTGATGTTAGACGATTCGAATAATTGCTACCGTTGGATCAAATATCTGGTTTTCATTACTAACTTTTCAAACTACCCAGCGCTTGGGATACTCAAGGAACCATTGTTTCTCTCTCATCTTCGGCAACTGCAGCAACATGTCAGAGATCGAGGTGAAGGTGGAGCGTTATGGCCGTTTTGGCTAAAGGCTCATGGATTTGTTATCTTACATTAAACTGTGACTTAGGGTTGTGGAATTGAAGGGTTTTATTTTTTTAGTATTTCTGTGGATAAATTAGCTGCAAGTCCATTCGCTTTTGAATGCTGCAATCTTGATTTATGCAGGTTTATGGTTGAAAATTCTTTAAAATTGTCGAAGGCTTCGTAGTGGAAATTATGATTTTGAGGATTTGGAGCTGAAGCACTAAGGATCAGTTGATTTTTGCGATGGTAAGATTCGCTTGAATTTCAATTTCATGTTATAGTCTTCCATTTGCGACGTCTTTTGTTTGTTTGGTTAAATTCCCTTTTGTGCAAGACCCTTATAGGATAGGAACTTGGCCTCCTCTACCTCGTACATATGATAAACCGTCTAGACACAGTTAACAATGAAATGTCATAACAGAGTACAATTTACCTGCACAATGTTCTTCCGATGAATACAACCAAAGCCAACATAATGAAAAATCGGTTTATCATAGTAACCCACTTGACTGTTTGTATTTGTGAACTTTGCTTAAAATTTCTTTCATTTTTCCCGGTTATCTTAAACCCTATAGTTTCCGATATTTTTGGTTTTTTTGGCTTTCTTGTGTTAGATTTGTATCTTTCAACTTAATGGATTATTTTTTTTCAGGATTGAGGCTTTTGTGATTTGAATTGAGTTGAGCTTTATTTGCTGGTATCATCGCATTGAAATTCTTTGTCAATATTTCAAACCATCGAGTACAGTTTATCCTTATAATTAATTTCTTTTTGGTAAAGCTCCTCAAGGCTAAAATCTGTTACCTACTTATTCAGCTGATGATGACAAAGATTTTTCCCGGAGAACCTTCTATATATTGTTGTTCCCAATTTCATTTGGTGGATCATTTGTGTTAGACAGGGTGGTTTTCAAATTCATTTGATGGAGCCTTCGCTTTGGATTTGAAATGCCCTGGCTCTTAAATTTTGGATGGACTGTCAAATTAATCTCATAAAATGATGACATTGTTGGCCGTTAAAGAAGTGTTTCGATGTACTTTATTTTACCAAGCATTTAATTGATCTCGAATATCAAAATTATCTAAATGTGATAAAATCTTCAAGGACAGATGTAATGTTGAACTAGCACTGAGGTAGATTATTCTATAGTTGAATGAATTTGCTACAAGGTTACAGAATTTTAGTTAATTTTCAGAATTTTCTTTAATTTTCAATTTACCATCCCATGATCCATCATTGAAAATGCAGTGGTTCTGGCCCGCTTGAAGGAAACAAAGATTTAATTTCAACCAGCGGATTGAGTGGGCAGTGTAACAGAACCAGCACAAATTTTAAATCATTGGTTGAGACCTTATATGATTCAAAGCGTCAAAGGTTGTTGACTTGCAAGCTTTTATGGGGAACTTTTGGAGCCACTCCAGGAAAGAGGGTTCAGATGAACAAACAAGAACCCAAGTCGAGTGTAGTAAAAGGAAGAGACTAGTAGTTGTCGATGGGAATGAAAGACCAAGGATAATTTCTGCTCTTCCCAATGAGCTCTCCATTAGGATTCTCGCCAGGGTACCTCGTGGATGCTATTCCAACTTGAAGTTGGTCTGTAAAACGTGGAATCACGTATAAAGGGATTAAGAGATATTCGAATTAAGAAAAGAGATCGGTTTCTCTGAAGAATGACTATATTTTGATGAAAGACGAAGAGGAAAATCTCATCTGGAATGCTTTGGATCTGTTATCAGGTAAATGGCATAGCTTGCCACCTATGCCGGCTTTTATGTATGAGGAGGAATTCAATCAAGCTACGGGATGGAGTTTATGGAATGCAATGGGAGCATCGGGTTACAGGCTAACAGGTTTTGTGAGGGGCTGTAGTTTGTAAATATCATGAAAGGAGAGCTGCTCAGGGTAGCATGATTCACTGTATGGGGCTATTTTTTAACTCGAAACCCCGTTTTTCACAACCACTCATTGCTTTGTCTCTCTAAGAGTTTACATCTCTTATTAAACCAATTGATTAATATTGTACAACTCTTCTGCCAAGACCTTATATGGATATCTTAATATATTATTTTCAGAGATGATTGTCAACGGTAGTTTTTGCTGGCAATAATGTTATGCATAATATGAAAATTCTATGCAGCTATAGCACCTAAGCATGGGTAAGGGCTGGAAGGGAAGTTTCCTTGTGCCATAAATAACAACAGAATGTATATATAACACATTTTCCGTTTCGATTTGGTAGTTGATTCTGGAATTTGATGGGACCGATAAAAATGTCCCTTATAACAGTTTTATTGACATTGTGAATCAACGATCTTTGTATTACATGCTCTGTAGATATGTCTTATCTGTCTGATAATAAAGTAATCATGCGGTATTGCATTGTATTTGTTTTACCTTTTCTTTGGCTAGTTTTGTATGGTTTGTTTATAAGAATAAATTTATCTTAGCCCAAAATACCAAACTTTTCACCACATAAAACGTCCATAGTAAAAGTAAGTTTTATGCATAAAAGGTTATGTGTTTGGTTTTCCTGCTTTCAGCTTTAAATGTTGCACATTTTTTTTCGTTTTCATTCAATTTTGCTAACAATTCTGTAAGTAGACCTTGCTTGTCTTTATGAAATGAAAAGGGTAAAGAAAAGGGACTTATATATGGTTTTAGGAGTGGTGTTGTCGTTATACACTAAGTAATAGTGTATATAAATGTTATCAACTCCATGTTGAGCACCAAAGGAATCAACAGCCCCCTCATTGCATTCACTGTGTTAAGTTCTTTTCACTAAGAATCCCTTTCAAACCCACTAAGGCTAAAGAATGCACTTGTTTCAAGTAACCGTACATTCATCAAATTGTTCGTTACGAAAATGGATCAATGTATTTTTTGAAAGGCATAATTTCATACCAATTTGTTGTGTAAGGTGTTTTCCAAATTCATTGGCAAGGGTATCATATGTAAAGACGCAATCGTTTATCCAAAAAATAAAGTGATTTTAAAACTAATATGAAGTGTGATGAGACTAATAGAGATTAATGATCAAAATTGAATCCTTCCTAGCTCTTTCAAAGGGTTTAAACTTGTTCTAAAAAGGTAATTCAAAAACACCTTGAAAAAAAAGTCAAATTTTTACAATATGATGGACGACTAATTGAACACATTGTATACCTTGAAGACATGTTGTATGCCATATTATAATATGATGGACTACTAATGTCTTGTGTAGAATTCTCTACGATGTAGAAGACGAGATTTGACTATATTCGCCACAGTTTCTTTCAAGAAATTTTCTTGTAGATCTCTAAAGATGGATCCTAAAATGTTTCATATGAAAATGCTTTCACTATCTGCATTGCCTTATTTTGAATATTTCATATGAAAATTCTTTCACGGTTTGCCTTCCCCATTTTGAAACAGATCTGGTTCTTTCGACCTTCCAATCTAGTCCAACTTGTTCTCTCCGTATCCAATTCAAAAGAACATATATGCCTTTTTTTTTAATTGAAAAAAACATTTAATATAGGGGGATGTACAAAATAATAAATTTAAATGGATAAATAATAACCTCTCAAATTTTTTAAATTTTTCCTCTTTAGGTTTCTGCTATATATTAAACATAACCCACAATTATACCAAGAATATAAAGAAATAGTTCGCAAGGTGGCTTTCATTCATGAGAAAGGAAACTTCTATGAATTCATTCACTTAGCCTTCCTGCATTAACAATGCACAGTACATATCAGATCCAACTATCCAAACAAATCATTTCAGCATGGGATAAGTTGCTTCTAAATGCGGGTTTTTTACCTACAAACTACCCTTTTCACCTCTGTTTAAGTCATTTATTTCTTTAATGGAAATGAAAGGAATTTTTCGGGCATTTGACACTAAAACACTTCCACCTTTACGTGAAGGTCAAAGAGAAAATTTCTTTCGTGTACCGTCAAGTTCAACCGAACATGTAAACACAATTTCCTTCCCTTTACTTTCAGAACTTACATCGATGGTAGGATTAAGCAATAAAAGAGATAACTGACTTGAACTTTGTTCTTATTTTGTTCCATGGTTGGAATTTGATGGGTATATTGTGCCTCGTGTGACAATTTAGCCATCAAATACAACTGACACTCTACCCTACCCCTCATCAAACAACTTTGAAAGATGTAAAACGTTTAACCGTCCTTCGATCAACCATGCCTATGATAATTATGGACCCTGTATAGCACAAATAATTTCCAAGGGGTGGACATGGACCTTTAACGCACTCGAAACAAATGTTGAAAATGACTTATTGACTTAAGCAAGCCCCCAAGTAACAAGGGTTCTATTGGAACTTGAAAGAGCATCTTTGAACATTAAGAGGAAACCTATTTTGGAAAGGTTATAAAATTTGTCAATTTCATATAATGTAAGTGATTTGTATTTATCTTCTAGCTTGAATAACAATTTGTTTACTAATTCCTATCTTCAATGTTTTTTTTTATATATCATGATTTTTCTCAAATTTATGCATTACCGAGTTTCCTTTGCAACATTTGGTGCAATTGCTAGTTTTACTATATGTACATCTTATATTCAAAAATCCTTATTTGTAGACCATACTTAATATTGTTTTTAATTGTTTCTCATTGGCTGCTTTTACCAGCATTATTCTCTAAGCCTTTTTTAGGGTAACCCTATATCTATAAGACAAAAGTAGGTTTTTGGGATTCAACAATTTCGTACCTCTCTGGTTCATTGGATAAGGTGGATAAGGTCGATCTCTACTGGATGTTCCCCTTGCAATAAGGATAACCAACATTGAAAGTTCGGGAAACCCATAAAACAGACACCCAAACCGGCATTCATCCCATCCTGAAAGTGAATAGAAAACCTGTAACACATTTGAAAAAAAATAACTACGCATGAGGATCAAGTAGCATACCCGCGTATTCAGTGCTAATCCATAGGGAGGAGTAATCGTATGGTGAATCACACGTCTCGGCTAATTTTCCTGACCATTTTCCACAACAAAATAAGAGCTAGCTTCTGTCCGTCCACATAACATGCGCAGAATCTGCATCCCTGTGCCTCGATTTCCTATTCAGATTGACAATTCTTCCTAGCCATTCCTCTCCTCTTCCATCAAGGAGTTTCAAAAAATGCTTGGAGACATAACTGAATTGTTCGTTAAAAAGTTTCACAGGTTGAAATTGCCTCATACGTCCCAAAGGTTGAGTTTTATCGCCATCATCTGACAAAGGTTGAGTTCTCCATTGTGAATGTTGAACTGGCCATGATATATCTTCCTTAATGGGTTAATCCATTTCACGGGAATCAGTTGTTGAGTACGGAAATTTAATCACGGTGTTGAGGTCCTCCCTATAATGGTTGGATTGGTGCTGGTTACCACCGAATGGGAAACAGGTGACCGGGCAGACACACAAGTGGACCAACTCTTTTCCCACTATGCATTCAGCCCACACAATTTAATACCGACATTACGGATTAGGTCATTTATGCCATTCGTAAATACCTAGTGCACGAAAATGGATAATTTGTAACGTCCCACTCAAGTTGATATCATGAAAATAGAGTCGAAGAAATTTTTGGAGGAGGTCATATTTTGTAGTTTTAAATTGTAGAATTCTTCAATTCCTCCATAATATAATACGCCAAACAAGCCATAACAACACCTTTACCTCCAAAAAAATGTTCTTTATATGGCAAAGCTGATTAGATTTCCTTTGGTACTTTTGTTGTTGGCCTATCGTTTTAAAAGATACTCAAGTTTAAGCACGTGAATCGATCTCATGGGCATGGATTTGAGACAAGCTTAACAATTCTAGAGATTTATTACACACTTTGCATCCATGGAAAGGCACCTTCAAAAACATATAGAGGGAAAACACAAAGGCCCCAAATCTTATCTTGATAGTTGTTTGATGTAGGTTTAATTGAAGTCTCTTGACCATTCTTTTGGATTTGACACTATATTAAATTTTTTGATACTGTATGGTCTTCTTAAGGACTTGTTTGAGCATCCAACCTAGATGGGGGTAGAAAACATCTTCCACCAAAGCATAAAAACTTCCTCTTTAACTAAATTGCTTGATTTAATATCCTGTTACATATATATTGAATTAACATATGTATATTCATGGTTCCTCAATAAACCATTAAGGAATCCTAACATTCTTTAACGACAACAAATAAATATGATATTAACATGTTCTATGCTTCAAATTTTAACTTCACCTTTATGGAGAATGTTTTTTTTTTTAAACCTGTAATGGAAATGCTACATAGGTGGATTGGTCCATAAGCATTAGTGTTTGAACTTTTTCCTTGCTACCATTGGTAACGAACATCCTTAGCCTACCCTAGAATTTAGCTCCTAAGCTTCCATTACATAAATGTTTATTTTGTTCTATATTCAATCGTTAAGAAACAATACTACTTAGTGTATCTTTAGCCCGCCCTTATATCAACATTAGTAATTCTGTAATAGGCTCCACAGTCATGATCAATTGAATTATAGAGTGGTTTTGGTATGGTCTTTTAACCTTATTGTCAAAGCTTATGTGTTAGATTTTTAGTAAACATGATTTAGTAGATGAAAACGGAACTAGCCATAACATGCAACCTATACTAATTTCCTTACCTATATAAATGATCTTAATTAAATTGTACTATCACGATCATCCATCATTATTATAGGTCTTGTTTCTGTCATGCATAACAAATTGCTTAATTAAATACAAATCTTAGATCGGCATTATACAGGTAACCTATCTCATAGACACACTAGGTACCGTCAACAACCTGATGATATTCAAATCAATTTCATAGCATATGTTACAGACCCATATATGCATAACTAAAAGCATGTTCCATCAATTCCTAATACTGCATGCAATAGTATCTAATTTCATTATGCATGACATAGACCATGGTGAACCTTTGGTAATACTATGGGAGACATTCCTCCATAATTATTCCACATGCATCAAAACTTGCAAAACACTAAAGCCTGCTACTCTTTGCTACCACTGTAAAGATAATCTTAATAACTTTGAAATTCATCTGAGAGCACATGGCAGTTACATGCATTATTGAATCATTCATTTTCTATAAAAGAGGAAATTATGTAATTCATATATCTGAATTGTATGATTTAACATCCTAATAATTTTGTTAGTACACAAACCCATGTAATTAATTCAAACATTCTCATTGTGAGGAAGCCTAAGCAATCATCTCATAGAAAAATTCAAACGATAACAAAGACTTAATAAAATCTTCTCATAAAAAGCCTGGAGCTATAACACACACACACACACACACACACACACACACAGAGAATCATCATACAAACATACCACACATCTGACACCAACTAAAACCTCTCTTGGAGGAGGAGCACCATCACCCAAGCATGAATAACCTTTGATTCCCCTCGAGCCGAAGATATTGCCAAGGCTCAACTGCCCTAAATTGATTAATCACTAGGTATTTAATACCCTGTTTCATGATTTAGTTACCACTATCAACGTCCTGCTTTTATGGATTTTTCCATTTTCCTAGGTCTTTTTCGCAAAAGATCATATTTATCTCCGAGGAGGCTTTTCCTCATAAAATTTTGCCTTTATTTCCCATGAAGCTTTTATGTTTGATGGATCTTTATCTCCCATCCATTCAATGTATATCCAATACATCCAAGCTTATCTAGAATGTCATATAGAATATTATCATGAAAGATTCATCTCTATTCCCATTCCCCATGGGATTTGGAAAGAATCTCCTCTCACTTGGTGCTCCACCCTCTAAGTGATTTGTTTTATTAATTTATTAATACCACATTTTCTTTTCATGTTATATATCACCTAGCTTTCCTCATCTTAGGTTTAGAATAGTTTAAGAGGCAAAGGAGGGTATCACACATAGCTTCCCTCAACTTAGGTTTACAATCATTTAAAACACAAGGGAGGATATCAAACCTAGCTTTAACTCGGCTTAGGTTTACAGTAATTTAGCACACAAGGGAGGATATCACACCTAGTTGTAACTCGACTTAGGTTTGCAATAATTTAGTACACAAGGGAGGGGTGTTAAAAAACTAAGGAAAGACACATAATACAATTTCAAGTTAATAAAAAAAGAAACACCCAAATATGAAAATGCAACATTAAATAAGGAATCACACACTATAAAAAGTAAAACATACAGTACATATACAAAGTCAAATTTATGCTATGAAGTTAATTACAATCACAATTCAGTACAATGAACACATAATTACAATTTCAAGCCACACATCATACAAATATTCATAAATAAACACACACACACACACACACAGATGCTATTTCAAATAAAGAGAGATACAAAGTATAAGTCCAAACAAACACACAATATACAAATTGGACTAAACACACAACATAAAATTTCAAATAACTAATTTCAAGTCAATAAAAGAAAACAATCAAATATTCTTATGTAGCTTTAAAAACACACACACACACACACACAATATAGAAATTAAAATCTACATTATGTTTACCCATTCAAATTCATAATTCAATACAACAAACACATGATCACAATTCCAAATTACATACAAATATTCATAAATAAACATTGATACAAACATTCACATATATATGGTATTTTAATTAAATAAACATACAAAATACTAGTCCAAATAAACAAACACACTATATAAAATTTGGTGTCGAAACCCAAAAGAAAATAATCATTATTAGGACCACCCACATATATATATGAAATTACAAAAAAGAAAACACACAGTTCAATTAAACACACACTTACTCAATTTCAAAGTAACGTGGTATAGTAGAAATTCAATATATGAACATAAATACATAAATACATTAAATTATATATGTATACCCTTATTATAATTATATAAAATATAAATAATACAATATAAAAAGCTTTAAAAATCACTAAGAATGAAAACTAGAAAAAAGAAAAACCAATATGCATGATCTGTTAAGTATAATTATATTTAGTGTTTTTCAATGCATGGTGAAAGATTGTATAATTTGTATTTTTGTAAAAAAAGAATAGTTTTTTTTTTAATCTGTGTTATAAGTTAGATGCAAATGTGATAAGTGTTATAATATGAATGGATGATCCATGAAGTGTAATATGACATGCTTTAAATATAAATTTTGTCAAGTAAATGTATCTTTAAAAAAATATGTTTAGATGGGTATGAGTTTAAACAAAAGTAATCAACACAAACAAAGATAACTACACTATTGAAAGAAAAATGGTGCCCCATCCTTCTTGAGAACTGGGAAGGAGTTTAACCCTTTCCATGAAAAATATTTTTGTTAATAATTGTGTGCATAATTCTCTTACAGTATTTTAGAGAAGAAAAAAATAATATATAACTACATCAATATTTACTCTCAGACAAAACCCTTTCAGCAAAACTAGGAGGTGAAATCCCTCCTATAAATAAATTTGCATTCAATACCACATAAATATTAGAGAAAAATGTATACTTTTAATAAGATATAATGAAAATTGTCAATTTGTCTTGAAGATTATCAATTTGTCTTTTCTATAAAAATAATAAATCTTTCTATCACATATTTAAATAATGAAAACAAATAGGAATCCACTTTCGAAAATGTATACTTTTACACCCAACAGGGAAAAACCCACGGATTAAACGAACAAAGAACACAATACACAGCAACTCATGTTAAAAAAAATAATGGGTTAAACTAATAAAGAAGAGGTTATATTAGAAAACCACAAAATAAACTAATACACAATAGATTAAACCCAAATACAGAGCTATCAGAAGTCATTAAAAATCTAGTGATGCTTGAATTCACACGGGATAACTTATTGAAGAAATGATGGAAAAATTATATGTAATAAAAATTATTGAGGATGACTGAAAAAATAAAGAAACATTTAAATTTAATACAAATTATTGAGGAGGAAGGAGAGCCTTAAATTTAATAAAATTGGCTAAAGCACCATGTTTCAACTAATCAAAAGGAAAGATAGAGGGCCATCTCTATATACCTAGAATTGGGATTGGATTTCATGTTCAACAAGCTAATTGGAATGCCTTGAACAACAACAACGTCAACCACCTCTTTCCTTCCATATTTCATTCATTTTCCTGCAGCATCAACTCTTCATTCACTCCAATAATTTACAATGCAGCAACAAAAATACAAAGTTATGAAATGGAATTAGTTCTTACAACAAAACATAGATGAATAGAAACATTGAAATTAAATAGAATCTAATCGATACAATTTTTTAGAGATAATTGATTTCTTTGAACCCAAAAAATCCGTAAACAACTCATTTTTCCTCCTCTTCCCTTCTCCTTTCAGCCTCCTCCTCTATCCCACATAACCATGACTGACTCAAACACAGACTCGACACAGACAGACCCAAACTCTGACCACACATTACCCAAACACACAAGAATAATCGCAATCGATATGGACAAAGGAAAAGGAAAATGTTGGAAAAATTATAAGACTTAATATAGGGATTCCGCACTTCCCTTCAATGGCTACAAGAGTTTTACCACCTGTACATCCTTCAGGATTCCATGCTCTCTCTTCAATTGAGAGTTCATTCTTTTTCAAATTTCAATCTAATCCACTAATCTGATATTCACCCTATGAGTGACATCAGTTGAAGATTTATTAAACAAAGGTATTACAAACTTATGTGTTGGTGTGTGTTCTGTGTTATTGAAGCAACGGATCGATCAGATTGCTAATATACAGACAAAAAAATGGAAATACAGTAGAGAAATATAGTAAGAAAATACAAATACACAAGAATTTTTAATAAGGAGTTCACCCTATTCTCTAGGGCTATGTCTCTAGTATAGCTTTCAGTGGTGGCCTTGTTTTATTGTGCCCTTAAGTAGAGAATTACAATACAGGGACTCAATGTGAGTTCTCCTAAAGCACGTTTTGCTTGGTACGGTGGTTCTTGGATTCCCCAAGCCACTGGAGTACACAGACTCTTCTTCTTCCTACTAGCTCTGTGACCTTCTGGTCTACAGTGGCAAGAGCCAACTGTGGTGCTCAGTCCAGACAAATTCCTCTGTGGGATGGCTTGAATCTCTCAAGCTCTCTGGTGCTCGATGCTGTCGCTGGTCATCTCAGCCCTCTATCTCTTTCTGCTTTTGCTTTACTGCCTTCTTCTCTAGTTTCCATCTCTCAATATTCAGTCTTCCTCTCGGGGTTCGTTCTGACTGACTTGACTTGTGTATTCTCTCTGTTCATGGTTTTTAGCCGTTCGAACTCATGTCTATTCGGTTCCTCTTCCCCCTTTATCGATTCACCTTCTATAGCTATGCTTGGAGTTCCCTGTTCAACATCAACATGAACGCTCAAGGAGTGGCCATTTGTCCTCCTCTATATGGCACCAACCTGCTTCGTTGGTTCGTTTCTTCACTTAAGTCGTGGATGAAGTCTTTCCTCCACTGTGGTGGTAAAAGAAATTCCAAATCTTTACAAATCATGGTATATTCCTTCTTCGATTTTTCTTCCTCCATTGAGCTTGATCTCAACCATCCAATATGGATCTCCCAGATCCAACATTATATGCACATCCCGCGTGGTTGACTTACTCTATCAATAACGCACGATCAACGATAGTTTTGTCTCACCTCCACTTGTCGTGTGTCGATCGTTGAGTGAGATCACTCTTCTTCCACTGAAAACTTCATACCGTTTGAGGGTGCCTCAATCAATACCACCGGTTTCCAGAGCGTAAGTCCCGCCTTCATACATTTAGTGCTTTTTGCGTTTTTTGCCCACAGTTCTCTGGTTCGCCATGCATCTATGTGCTTGGGCTTCCCCCATTTTGGCCCTCTTTTCCCAGCGATGCACTAATTGCACATCAAAATCCACCTCCTTTCCCGAATTCGGGGCTCCCAGGGACTACTTTGACCTCCTGCACAGTCTCCATGGGCCTCAGTCAGCGAGCTTTGACCGAGGTCCTCGTCGTTCCATGTTGGCTGCTATTGCCACTAATTTAGGGGTGTTTTTGGTCGCTGTTCAGAATTCTTAGAGATTTGTCCTGACTTGATACAATCATGGTTCTTTGACACTCTTTTATGGATCCAATTTCGATCACGGGCTTCCCACTGAGAAATATTTTGGACCACCAAAAGTTGGTTTTCTTTCAAGCATCGACTAAGTGAAGATACTGCTGTCTCACTTGTCCAATCTCAATCCACTTTGCACTGCTTGTCTTTGAACCTTTGATTCCAATTCTGAGATACTCAACATCTCCTCTACGCATCATCCTTACCTTCTTATCCAAGACTTTGTCTTCCTGTAATTCATTAAGATATTAAGGTAGTAGGTCATCAATAGAAGGAAATTGACTTTGCTCTTCAGGATCCTCAATCATTGAAGGTTCAAACAATCTCAAGCAATCTGCATTTACGACTGAGTAGATGTGCATGTAAGTTGGTAGATCAAGGTGAAAAGCATTTTCACCAATCTTCTCAAGTATCTTAAAAGGTTCATACCTGATAGGCTTTAGCTTTTTACCTTCTCCTTGCATCGTTTCCTTGTTGATATACAGCCAGAACTTGTCTCCAACTTGAAAACTATGCTCCATCTGATACTTATCATGCTTAGCCTTATATTTGGCTTGGCTCTTTTCCAGCTATTCCTATACTGCCTTGTGGATCTCCTAGATCTGTTCAATGAACCTAGTTGCCTTGTCAACATGACTGTGTCGATTAACCATGGTATCTTTACGAAAGACAAAATCCAAAGGTGTCCTTGGTATGAAACCAAAAAAGGTCTCAAAAGGAGATCTCTGTGTAGAAGAGTGTTTGTCTCTATTGTAAGCATGTTGTACATAACAAAAATGTTTATCCCAAAGCTTAGGATGTTTGCTGCAATATCCCTCGAGAAACTGGATCACGGTCATGTTAACTACTTCTGTCTGGCCATTGGTTTGTGGAGGAAAAGTTGTGCTTTTCTTCAATTCGGTGTCCATCAGTTCCCAAAGAATTGACCAAAACTTCCCCTCAAATCGAGTGTCTCATTTAGATACAATAGAAGTGGGTAATCCAAAATGAACCCATACATGTTCAAAGAATAATTTTGCAATTTGTTCAGCTGTAATCTGTTTATTACAAGGTATCAAAACACACATTTTGCTTAACCCATCCACAACCACATATAAATAATCATGACCCTTCCTAGATTTAGGCAGTCCTCCAACAAAATCCATGGAAACAGTTTCCCAAGGGTGAGAAGGAACTTGTGAAGGAGTGTACAAGCATAGTTTTCTATTGTTGAGCTTGCTTTTAGCACACATAGTACACCCTTTTACATATCTAGAAACCGTCTCATTCATTTTCGGCCAATAACAAAATCTTTGCAGCTATGCAACTATTTTACTTACCCCAAAGTGACCTGATATCAGAGAAGTGTGTGCCTCTCTAATTATATTTATTCTCTCTATTGTGGAATGCAGAGTTTCACACAATGGTATAAGAGTCGGTCCTTCACATGATAGTCCAACTCTTCTACCTTTTTACCTTGACTCAAAGTTGCATATACATATTTAAAGTCTATATCTTGAGAATATTTTTCTATGTAGCTTTCATGTAGCACAGAATTATGCTGAAGTATGGTAGATGCATTTGTTGTGTATGCTCTTCTTATATCTAATGACTAGGTGAAACTGTTGTAGAAATCCCATCCATCTATAATCCCTTGATTGTTGCAACTTAGTTTGGGAGTGTAGATATTGAAGTTGTTGATGATCAGTATGTATTACTGTATCTTCGCCCATTAAGTAATGTTTCCCCTTTTTCATACTCTAAACTAATGCATACAATCCTTTATCATAGGTAGGATAGTTAACGACTACAGGATTAAAAGTCTCACAATGATAACATATGGGTTGACCATGTTGTGTCAACATTGCTCCCATGGCATAGTCACTGACATCTGTTTGGATTTAAAATGGTCTTTTTAGATCTGGCAGTGCTATTACAGGTGTTGTACTATTCTTTTCTTTCAAGGTGTTGAAGGCTTTTTGATGTTTGCCTCCCCACTGAAACACCTTGTTCAATGCTATCAAAGCATGTAAGGGAGCTGCAATTGAGGAAAAATTAGAAATGACCTTCCTCCAATATTGTGATGCTCCTAAGAAGCTTCTTACTTCTGTAGCAGACTTGGGTTTAGGCCAGTTTACAATGACTACCAGTTTAGAGGGATCTATTTTCAATTCACCACCCCCTACTATATGATCCAAATAATTTAGAGATGTTTTGCCAAATTCACATTTTGAGAGTTTAACATAAAGTTTTTCTCTTTTCAAAACATCTAATTTTTTCTTAACATACATTAAGTGTTCTTCCCATGTTTTACTAAAAGTCAGAATGTCATCCAGATACACAATAACAAAATCATCAAGAAAAGGTCTGAGTACTTCATTCATTAATCTTATGAAAGTAGCAGGAGCATTAGTCAAGCCAAAAGGCATAACCAACCACTCATACAATCCCTGCTTTGTTTTGAAAGCAGTCTTTTGTGCATCTTGCTCCGCAACTCTGACCCAATGGTATCTACTGTGCAAATCCAGCTTGGTGAAATAAACAACTTCCTTTAATTGATCCAAAAGATCATCTATGCGAAGAACGGGATAACGAATTTTGATTTTTATCTTATTCAGTGCTTAGTAGTCAATACACATCCTCCACGAGCCATCTTTCTTTCTCACCAAAATGATTGGTGACCCACATGGTGATGTGCTAGGCCTGATGAACCCTTTCTCGAGCAACTCCTGCACCTGCTTCTTGATTTCAGCATTCTCTAAAGCAGACAACCTATACATCCCAATGTTAGGCAATGGAACATTTTGCTGCAAAATAATATCATGTACTATTTCCTTTTTGGGTGGTAGACCTTTAGGTTACTGAAACAGAACATCATACTTTGAAACGATGTTTTCTATATCAGCTTATTGCTGAGCATTACAACCCTCAAATACATTGGTTTTGTTAGGATTCTTTTCCTTTACAACCATTAGTAAGAATTGTTTGCATGAATTTATCATTCTTTTTATCTACCCAAAATTTATGAGAGTATAATTATTCTTGAGCTTATGAGCTCTTACAAAGTATTCGATTCCATATTTAACAAGTAGGTACTTGTTCTCAGCTCTATGAAAAATATCCTTTCTATCATACAAGTAAGGAATTTCTAAAGCAACTCCACATATAGTGAAAGGAATTATGTCTAACTCAACCTCATCTACAAAAGCTGACCCAAAAGAAAACTTGAGTTTGCACTGTCTAGTCACTTGTAGTTGTGCTTTAACCTTCAACCATCCTAATGGGTATGGTTTCTTGTGAGGTTTAGTTTCTAATCCCAATTTCTTTAAAATTTCTTTAGAAATCAAATTTACTTGTGAGCCACTATCAAACAAAGTATCAATCTTTTGATGTTTGGAAATAACTCGAATATGAAAAAGCTCATGTCTTTTTCACTCATATTCTTCATCAATAATAGTTTGAGCAGAATTACTAGTAGATGCTTTAGAATTCTTACCTTTTATACCTGTGGCTGCAGATTGTTTCATCTCCCAAATCTGACCCCAAATATTTTTGAATAGTTGCAACAGTCTTCTTCTTCTTGCCCTTGGACTTCTTAGGTCTCAGCTCTAGATGCAGAATCCAACAGTGCTCACCATCATGCCCCTCCTTTTACAGTGAGTGCATGAAGCTTTGCCTTTTTGTGCAGTGTTAGCCTTCATTTCTTTCCACTTCTGCTTTCTTTTCTCCTTGCTCTTGCTTATAGTGGGTTGGGATGGTCCCCCAACTTCTAGATTTCCATTATTTCCTCTGGCTTCTAGATGAGTAGCTTGTACAGATACCTCATCTATACTAGTGGGATTAAACATGAGGATGGCATGCCTCATGTAGTTTTGTAGACTACCAATGTACTTCAACAGAGTCTCTGGTAAGTCTAATGAGATACCCAACATCAATGCTCTTTTTCTGAACTCTTGAGTATACCCTTGCACTCTTTGTCATTTCAGTTGCCAAAGAGTTTTCCAACTCATCATGGCTTGTTGCATTTACACCAATGGATAGAACTAATTTTTGGCTAGAGAAACAAATTGACTCCAGACCAAGATGGCGTTAAAATGTTTCTTCATATCAGCTTGGGTTCTTCCTTCCCACCAAACCAAGGCAGTGCCTCCAAGGCATAGGCTTGCCAGCTAAATTCTACTCTTGTCTAGGTTGATATTATACACTCTACAATACACATCAATTTGTCTAATACAATTGTCCAACTTTTCAGCATTTAGCTCTCCATCATATATAGGCAAATTAAATTTAACATCTAGCTTATTCAAAAATGCTTTCTTATTATGCACAGGGCTACTAGGAGGTGTGAGAAAGCTTTCCTCTTTCCCCTCTCCTTTTGAGTGGTCATAGGAATGAGACTCATCTTCTTCTTTATCTTTTTTAGAACCTGATGAATCTCCATCCTTGTGCTTTCTAAAGTCCCTATACATTTTTTCTACCATAGACTTTATAGCTAGGAAACTCTCTATGAAATGAGGGTCTGGCACCATAGAAAATTTCTCTAACATTATCTTTTGAGGATAGACTCTCCCAATTTCAGGATTAGTTTCAACTAGCTCTCCTCCTAATTTGAGATTTGATCTCGTGAGCTTTCAACAACTAAACCAACACAAGCTTGTCTAACCTTACATCCTAGAGCTCTGATACGACTTGATTTGATATTCAACCTATGAGTGACATCAGTTGAAGATTTATTAATCAAAAGTATTACAGACTCATGTGCTTGTGTCTATTCTGCGTTATTGAAGCAATGGATCAATCAGATTTCCAATACATAGACAAAAAAATGGAAAGATAGTAGAGAAATACAGTAAGCAAATAAAAAGACACGAGAATTTTTAATAAGGATTTCACCCTATTCTATAGGGCTACGTCTCTAGTCCAGCTTTCAGTTGTGGCCTTGTTTTATTGTGCCTTTAAGCATAGAATTACAATACAGCGACTCAATGTGAGTTCTCCTGAAGTAGGTTTTGCTTGGCAGGGTGGTTCATGGACCCACGCCACCCGAGTACATAGACTCTTCTTCTTCCTACCAGCTTTGTGACCTTCTGGTCTACAGTGGCAAGAGCCAACTGTGGTCCTTAGTCTAGACAAATTCCTCTATGGGATGGCTCGAATCTCTCAAGCTCTCTGGTGCTCGATGCTACAGCTGGTTAGCTCGGCTCTTTGTCTCTCTCTGCTTTTGCTTTACTGCCTTCTTCCCTGGTTTCTGTCTCTCAGTGTTTAGTCCTCCTCTCAGGGATCATTCTGGCTGCCTCGACCTGTGTATTCTGTTTATGTTTATGGTTTTTTAGCCATTCAAACAAATGTCTCATAGTTTCCTCTTCCGCCTTTGTCGATTCACCTTCTTCAACTACACTTGGAGTTCCCTGTTTATCGTCATCATGAACGCTCAGGGAGTGGCCACTTATCTTCCTACAAATGGCGCTAGCCTGCTTAGTTGGCTCGATTCTTTAGTTATGTCGTGGATGAAGTCTTTCCTCCACCATGGCAGTCGAATGGATTCCAAATCTTTACAAATCATGGTGTATTCCTTCATCAATTCTGCTTCCTCCATCAGGCTTGATCTCAGTCATTCGATCTAGATCTCCCAGATCCAACATCATACGCACATCATGTGTGGTTGACTTGCTCGACTGATAACATGCGATCAACGACGGTTTTCTCTCACCTCCAGTTGCCACGGATCAATTGTTGAGTAGGATCGCTCTGCCTCCATCCATAACTGCTTACCATTTGAGGGCGCCCAAATCAATACCACAAGTTTCCAGAGTGCGGGTCATGCCCTCGTATGTTTAGCACTTTTTCCTCTTCTGCCCATGGTTCTCTAGTTCGCCATGTGTTCGAGTGCTCGGGCTTCCACCATTTAAGCCCTGTTTTCCCAGGGATGTGCAATTGCATCAAAATCCACCTCATTTTCCTGATTTGGGGCTCCCAGGGGCTACTTCGACCTACTGCACAGTCTCCATGGGCCTCGGTGAGCGTGCTTTGACTGAGGTCCTCGTCGTTTTACTTTGGCTACCATTGCCACTGGTTTAGGGGTGTTTTTGGTCGTTGTTCTGAGTTCTTAGAGATTTGTACCGACCTGATACAGTCATGGTTCTTTGACAATCTTTTATGGATCCAATTAGGATCATCCACGCCTCTTTGAAATTTTCGGTGGATGCTTTTTTTTTTGTCCATGTTTGACAGATGCTTCTGGTTGTTTCTATTTTTTGGTGGTTCTTTCCGTTAATGCTGGCTTTTTTCCCTTTCAAACAAACATCTTTCCAACATGCATATTTCCAATAAGGCTTCAATTCATGCTTTTACCATTTTTTATTTATTCCATTTCATTAGTCACATTATTATGGATTTGACATTTAGAATTTGATGTGGATTTAATTTTCATTTTAATATTTTATTTATTTTTTAGGATGTTTGAAACAAGGTGTTCAAATCACTGAAGAGTTTGTCTAACATATCATATTATGTTATTTATTTTGAATCTTATCTAATAGCTATATAAATTTATTGGATATTAATATCATTTTTGCTTTTTAAATTGCAAATGAATTTGTATGTAGTGTAGCATCTTGACAAATTTGCAAAATGGTTTTTAAGAAGTTTTAGAAAAGGTAAGTGAAAATATGTGTGTCCTAATCTTTACAATGAAAGGCAAGGTCTTTGATCCTATTAGGAATTAGTGTAGCCATATAAACAAAATGGCTAGTAAACTAAGACGAACATCAGAACACTTACCTCATGATATATTTCACATTACCATGACTAAAAAAAATCATGAAGATCTCAAAAGTCTACCGAGGATGAAAATTAATTATGAAGGGGGAATGTAGATATCAAAATTCTAACTGAAATGAAAATCACTTATGAAGTTGATAGCTCAGAGATTATCAATAATGCGAAAGCTAAAATTCAAGACAAGGAATTGCTCCAAATCATCAAAGGTTGATCTTCGCTAGGCATGATCTTGAAGATGATATAAGCCTAGTTGATTATAACATTTGGAAGAATGTACCCTTCTTCTTGTCCTTCATATCCCAAGTAATATGTGGGTCTTTTTGAAGTTTTTGACTTGTGAGAGTATTATAGTTGATGTTAAGAGCTCTGATGTAAATGCTAAAACTCAAGATAAGGAAGGAATTTTGCCATATTAGCAAAGGTTGATCGTCATTGCGATAAGAAACCTTAGGATAGGACATTTAAAGTTTTATTCTAAAGCAATTGACTCTCCCCCTAGTTCTTTTTCTATGTGGTGGTACGAAAAAAATTCTCAATAACTTGAACTTGAGTGTTAGCAATAACTGACGATAATAAGGAAATTATTTTAGATGAGGATGGAATTCCTCCATATTTAGAGGTTGCTCTTTATTGAGAAGTAAGGACAACTCCTATAAGTAAGGGAAAGATTATCACCTTAAAAATGGTACAAAATCTATATTTAATGAGGTTGGCACCATTTTCACAAATAGTAGTAGCAATGATGTTCAACAAAAGCATCATCATCATATTAATGCATATTATATAGAATTTGGTTCATATTCTATCCATTTGCATTTTCTACTTATTTTAAGACTTCAATAATTTTAATTTCAACTATTCAATTTGGTTTGTTGATCCTTTTCCTTTTCCATTCAAAATATTTTCTCAAATGAATCACTTGTTATGGCACACTTGTATCTCCGCCTATATTCTCGTTATGCGGAGTTGTCTAATTGTTTTAATTATTTGGAGGCTTTTTGTCCTTTTGTGTCTTCCACAATTTTTTTATTATCTATTATTAGAGTAGGATTGTTGTCCATTTTCCTTAACTAGGAAAGAAATTTCATAAGTTCTTTTAGAAATGTAATTAAATGTTGTCTATGAAACCTAATGTAGTTGGATTTGGGATTTAGTGGCATAGGAGGCACTTGGGTGGTGGAAATTCTTTTAACCAATTTATGTCAGCTACAAGTCTATATTATTTTATTAAAAATTTAAAGAAAAAAAACCATAAAACAAGAAAAACTTATAAAATAAATGATGATTATTATAAAAAAATAAAAAAATGGAATTCCTCTTTGCGCCCTTTGGCTTGCTCAATCCGATTCTCAGAATTGGATTAAGCCTGCAGACGGGCCCGCGATCCTCGGTGAGCAAAGGTGCACATAGCTCTGCCTACACAAGGCCATGCCTCGCCAATCCCCTAGTCAGGCTCCATCACTGCTCCGCTAGCCCTAGGTCGTGTTGCCTTCAACCCCTGGGCAAGGCTCCATCTGATTCACAACATCGGATGAGCCCCTCACTCGATTTTTTTGAATTTTTTATTTTCAAATATCATTTTTTTATAAAAAAATTCATAAAATTTGTTATTTAACCTCTCTTTTTTATTCAAATTTTAACAATTTTTTTTAATGTGGGATTTTAGCGAAAATGTACTAAAATACATATTTTTTTAATTATATCTATATGCAAAACGTGTATTTTTTGTGGAGTTTCTTAAATTTATTAATTTTTGGTGACAATTATTTTTTTGGTGTATTGAAATACTAATTAACTATATATAAATATAAAAAAATCATAATCTCAAAATATTTTTTTTTTTTTTTTTTTTTAACTTTGCAAAAAATTAAAATTTTCATTAAACAAAATAGTGCAAAGGAAAAAAAAACTAAATATCTAAGGATGAAAAACATGAAGAAGAATAAGAGAATTTAAAAAATGGTTAAATAATACACATTTAAAAAAAAGTCCAGACCTAATACATTAGAAAATTTGAAATGTCAAAAATAAGTTCTTTAAAGAAAGGGGTTGATGCCACACCAACACTTTTCAAAACTAATATGAAAATCACTGACATTTAAAAACATGATCCATAAGAAGAATTAAAGCATCAACACTTTTCAAAATCAGTTGATTTTTTTGCTACATCAAAAAAATAGATACTCGTATTAGTTCCTGTTTCAAAGTTTAAGATATTTAAGATATTTTCATCACGTGATAATATATTTTATTAAAAATGTAAAACTTATATATCATCATTAAAAGTTACTACTACTAATACACACACACACACGTATAAGATAATGGGCTACATGTAAAACTAATTATCCAAAGTTATTGTTGTAGGATGTGATATTACTACATCATTAGAGTTACTATACGCACACTTAAGTTGTAAATCCTCAAATAGGTAATTGTATTTCTAAAATTATTCTTTTGTTATGTTATTAGCTTAAAATTAAATTTCTGAATTATTTTTCATTATGTTAGGAAGTCATATAATAAAATTAACAAAAAAATCATTTTAACTTTAAGTTCAATTAGGTAGTAATATGAATGAAAAAATTGGTGACCAAATGTGATACCATCATTTCATATTTGTTAGCACTACAAAGATAATCTTAATAATGTTGATATGCATATGAGAGCACATGACTGTTATATGCATTATTGAATCCATCATTTCTATAAAAGAGGAAATTGAGAAATCCATATATCTAAATTGTTGGATTTAACATCCTAATGATTTTATTAGTACACAAACCCATGTAATTCATTCAAACATTCTCATTGTGAGGAAACTTAAGAAACCATCTCATAGAAGAACTGAAACAATAACAGAGACTTAAGGAGGAGCGGGGGGAGGAGTTGGAGGTTAGGAGGAGGAGGATATCAAGGAGGAGGAGGGGGGGGGGCGGGAGGAGGAGGAGCAGGTGGAGGCAGAGGCAGAGGAGGGGGTGAGGAGCAAGACGTCCAGCAGGAGGAGGGGGAAAGGAGGAGGAGGGGTCAGAGGAAGAGTAGGAGCAGGGGAGGAGGGGAGTGGAGTGGCAGGGGAGAAGGATGAGGAGGAGGAGAATGAGAGGGGGAGGTAGAGGCAAAGGTGGAGTAGGGGGTGAGGAGGAGGAGGAGTGGGTGGATGCGGAGGAGCGGGAGGAGAGGAGGAGCGGGGAGGAGAGGCTGAGAGGAGGGGAGAGGAGTAGAGGAAAGGAGAGGAGGGAGCGGAGGGAGGGGGGAAGGCTGGGTGGGTGAGTAGGATAAGGAGGGGTGAGGAGGACGAGTGAGGAGATTGGGAGGATTGCGATGAGGAGGTGATGGAGGAGGAGAGGAGGAGGAGGAGGGGGGAGGGTTAGAGGGTGTCGTGGTGGAGGCGGAGTGGTAGAGGAGGGTAGAGTATTGGAAGGGGGGATACGAGGAGTTGTTGGAGGATGACGGAGGGAAGAGGGTGGGGGGAATCCATGGGGAGGAGGAGGAGGGCAAGGTTAGAGGTGGAGGAGGAGGAGGAGGAGGATGGGGTGGAGGCAGAGGCAGAGGCAGAGGAAGGGGGAGGAGGAGGAGTGGATCAAGAAGAACCAAGCATTGGTTTTGCACTCCCATTATGTATTTCCACTAGATTTAATTTTGGTGTCAGGCCCATTGACATTCGTATTAGAGTCATAATTTATTGATGTCTTTTCCAACATGCATACAATGTGGTGTACTACATTTGTGCATTTCCTTCACCACTTCTGACCCTAGTTACTTGTAGATTGGAATATAATTTGTGCCTCTTATCTACTTTAGTTATAATTATTAAGATGTCTATTTCCTCAAAGAAACTTGTATGTTCCAAAATATGCATGTTCAACTAATTACACATATTTCTATTAAATATATGAATAATAACTTAGTAAGATTTAGTTCACTACAATAGTGTATATTTGGAGCATTTTCTTACTAAGGGTGAATCAAAAGACTCATCCAAAACCATAGCAAAAACAAATTCCATCATTACATCTAGATGCACCAATCATCACAATAATAAAATTACATAGTCTCGTACTTCATACCAAGACCTGTATTCCATGAGTAAAATTTTTAGAATTTGTTTTAGGATGGAACCCACGTAATTAACCATAAATTTATTTATGTCGATTTATATACTTTTATTTGAAATATTTCTTGGTGTTGACCATGATCTATGGAAATTGTACTTGTGATTTTATCTTTTCTGTTTTCCATTTACCTCATAAGAGTTCAACAATTCTTCCCTTAAAATCTCTCATAAGTTTCATCTACATTCTAGTTAAGGTATGTCCTTTCATAGCAATCATTGACTCATAATTTTAATTTTAATATTAGTAAAGTAATATGGTGATAGTATGGAAGAAGAGACCTATTGGTACAAAATTAAACATAGTATTCAACTTTCTTTATTCCCCATTACTCTTTTCAACACTCCCATATCTATTTATCCTACATGATGACCACATCCCTAGAATTTCTCATCCAAATTTTTAATCCAATAATCATACACTACAATGTGTTCATTTATCGAGTTCGAATATGAACAAGGGCTATCATTTAAAGTATTTTAAACCATTTTTACCTCATGGCTCATGGTATAGAGTCCTTGTGCCCTCCTAAGAGAATTTAACAACAACTTAAGTTCTGGGGAACAAATAAACAAATAAAATTTTACCTTCTACATAATTTACAACACTTAATAATTAGGAAAAATAGAACAGTGAACAATTTTCCATTTATACTTATGGAAATTAATTAACACATGAATTGTTATTATTTCATGTATTACTCTTAACCCTACCACAAAATGTAGACAGACCAGATAGTGCATAAATTGAACAACTGTCACAAAATTTATTGGATGCATCCTATCTCCTAGCTCATTGAAGGAGATCATTCCATAGATGCACATCATCAAACATTACAAACATTCCTTTGTGAGTGGAGAAAATTTCATGTCTCCAGATACACAGGATCGTATTGCTAATTTGACCAAAACATTTCATTATTTCTTTTTCTTTGGGTGTTTAGACAATTAAGTTAATTTTTAATTTACTTCAGTTAGCCTCCTTCCTCAATTCATTATTTAAATTGTTCGGGCTATGTCTTTCTGAATTCAATGAATTAAAAAAATTCCTCAACAGAACAAGTTTCCTAATCATCCAAACCAACCACAATAATTTTAACCTAATTGGAAATGGATTTCAGTCAAGCTACTTCCTCAATTCACTATTTAAATTTAAATAGGGCAAGCAATGTCTTCGACAACTAACATTAGAAAAACCTCAATCCTCTTCACCCAAACCTAGTACAATAATTTTGAATTAGAATTTAAAAAAGGGATGGAAGGCTAGCATATGTGGTGATTATGTAATTGCAAATGATTTTCCTATCTCCCATATGATGCACCAGGATGGCTTCAGGAAAAAATCATTGGTCACCCCTCTCAAATTAATCCATAAATTGCCATTGTTTCTGGTTGTGACTAAGAATGAAGAGAATAGCTATGAAATCAAGGAGAATTGGCAAGAATTACAGTGAAGTGAGCCAGTATACCTTAAATCATACTTGAAATACCAAACAAAAAAATCATGCAAATTTCCTCATATGAGCAAGCCATCATAAAAGAAGGCTATGCAAGAGTCATCATTGTGATCATTTCCAACATTTTCCCTGAGACTCTTATGGAATTTGAGTCTCCACACATGGCTTAGCCTTGCCCATTAGGATGTCGGATTTTCAACAACACCCTGCTCTCGTCTTTCGAGATATAATTTTTTGCAACGGTGGCCTAAGGGACATTTCTCGGCCTCCCTTACTAAACGACTACAACACCTTGCGATATCTCCCTCTGTGGAAGAATTCAAAGGAAATCTAAAGAAAAATGCATCCAATATAGTTTTAGCACCGAAGACGATGAAATTTGATACCAACGTGTGGGTAGGAGGAGTATTTATATCGAACAACTGCTAATTGAGCAGACATTGTGTAACCTCCACGCAAGGAGAAATGAAGACAGGAGAAGATAATATGAGCAAGATTTTCCCAGTGAGACTTGTCTATGTGCAAGTAAGGATAAGTGTTATCCAAATTACATAAGAAGACAGGAGAATAACCACTCGCAACAAGTTGTCATTTTCTTGCTACAAGTCTGGTAGCTTAACTCGCTTGCCTACCTGAGGGATAGTTGTCCTCGACCTAAAGAACACATCGTGTTCTTATTACTTTTTCACCCAGAAAGAAACTCATAATTTCATAAGACCTTTATAAGTATTAGGATTACCTGAGGTGAATAAGGTTTTTGTTTTCAAGATGGAATGCAATTTCAATGGTTTAAGGTATTAAAGGCATTCTTTATCCTTATTTGAGCAGTGAGTGACAAGAATTCGATACTTGGCCATCGAATGTCCAACCAAGTCTCTTTTTCTCAGATAAGGTGGATACTCACATTGTTCTACCCAAAACAAAGAAAGGATAACCATTATCCTACACCAAATTCCTTTTAACGCCTCTAGATCAACAGATAGGGCCAAAGAAAAGGCATTATTGGGGACCGAAAGGGAAACGACAACCCTTAATGGGATTTTATCCAAAAACCTAGTTGGGAGGGTGTCTCTTTAGCTTTAAATCTCCCAATAAAATGAACTACTTTTGAAAGCTACCAAAATACAACATCATCACTCGTAGTAAAATATTATAGGGTTGGTGTAGACACACAATCACTTAACCCAAGATTTCTTAAAAGAAATCAGGTGGAAGTGATTTTATACATGCTGTGATTCTATTACCCAAAAATTGGATATTGATGTATATGGAATGTTTCTATTTGTATTTAGTATCAAACGAACCTATGGCTTCATTAATAAACTATTTTGATAGTTTATTTTAGTATCATTCATTGTCTCGATATTTTTTTTCGTGGTCATGATTTATCTCTAACACTTCTAACTACTTTAGTAATTTTAGAGAATGCTCATTTCCTTGTTAAGAAATAACCCTGAGGCTAAGGTTCTCTAAAATTAAGAAGCACTCACTACGGATAAACAAAAATGATCATTTCAAATATATTAACAAGAAGGTTTACAACATCTAGCCATCGATATTCGTATCATTTATATCGTAGATTGGGTCCCAAGTTCCCTGTTGACAATCCTTAGAAATTAAAACTTTAAATCACCATATTTGCTTCATGCCTATTCATGGTTCTAGCATTGCACTAGATGTCCAAGGATTTAAAAATATGGGCATTCTTAACTTGGTAGGAAAGATTCCGAGCATCTAAAATGACATCACTAGAACATCACATTTCTTGTGGTGTGCCTTTCACACTACACTTTTGTAGGGCTTCTCAGGGCTTGAGCTAGCGACCATGAATTCATATTGTACTCATTAAGATAATTGAGGATATTATGTTAAGCATAGAATATAGTTAAGTCATATTAATCGCATTAAGCAGTTGATTCACTTTAGGTGATGGCAAGGAAATTCTTTCATCGATGTGGATTGACAACATTCACTCCCTGCAAACTTATTAAAATTTCCTCTGAAATTTCAGTTTGATTTCAATCATAAATTATGATTTTATACTCATGTCAAGACCATATATTTGCATAAATATTCAAAGTTACAATTGTTCATTAGCCCAATGTATGGTTCAATTAGTCATACTTTCTTGTTCTAAAATATTTAAGTTCATTGCAAGTTAGTAGTAGCAGTTATTAAGGTTTTATTTATAAAAATATCTCAACAAATTCCTAAAAGAAATTCCATCGATTGTCCTTAATTTTAGAACATCCCAATTTACCATGATTCTCCTTTCTACTTTTTTTGTAAGAAAAAATTCAATATTTGAGTTATGTAGAGTATTGTAACTTACTCTTTTAAATGCTCACATATTTTACTTCTTGGCCTTGTTTATCTCTCTAGAGACACTTTAGGTCCCTAAAGACTTCTTTGTGTGAACAAAATAGTAGGTTCCAATAGAATTTTCTTATTTTTTCTAGGGAAGAAATAGAGAAGAATTTATGATTTTTACAAAGCCTTTACTTTTTGGAAATTTATTAATTGTACATATATTAATGTCTATAGACTTATGTTATAAGTCTCCTCATTTTAACAATCTTATTATGTCTAAAACTAATGAAATTAAACCATGAGTGTGTAGAGTAAGTTATATGCATACACAAGGAATATGTTGGGCCAGAGTATGTGTAATAGGGTAGATCCTATTACTATGCACAAGGTGGGGCCAAATCTAGCATTTCACTCTGCATTTGTTTGTCATAGTTTTTTTCTTTTTTTCTTTAGCATAAAGGTGTTATAGGAAGAATGCAAAGCACCAAGCTTATTGAAATTTCTAAGTTAGGACCTAAAGATCATCCATACCCTATAGAGGTGGGTTGTTTCTTAGAGCATAATACTTGAACTTAGAGCTATCATATCATTTGTCACATACCTCCTTGATCCAATTTTAAAACCCCATATTTTGTTCCTTCACTAAATTTAACTTCGCTTCAATATGCAATAGTTGTCATATTCATTCATATATAATCATCCCATAGACAAGGTTAATACCTGCAATTCTACACATGCATACATCACATCGTAATGAAAGGCATCAATCATGATCATTTAAGATCTTATAGTCGAGTTCCGTTCCTCTGAGGATTTAACACAAGGATTAATGGAATCGTTATCATAAATACACTGTAGTTAACTTCTCGATATAACATGTCCATAGTCCTGTTGGCATATCTTATGCAATACTAACCACAGTGAATAAATAGTTAAGATGACCTTTAGTAGATAGAATTCATAGTGCAAAAGGCCTATCATGGATAACCTAAACCACTAGCTCTATGGTGGCAACCTTAAAACATAATTATTCATCCTACCTAGTTGTTTCATGCATCATTATTCAATTATCTTTATACACAAAGATCACACATGTAGCTATACACATATGTTGAGAGAATTCGACAATATACAAGGTAAGGAAAAACATACAACAAATACCATGAAATGGAATTCTATAAGAGAAATTGAAATAATGTTACATGGAAAACTAAGCACCACCATCCAACCTAGAACTGCCTGCTTCCAATTCACCCCCGAGCTGAGAGTTATTTTCCCGTGAGGATTTTGCTCATTAAAGCTGCCTTTTCTCAAGCAAGGCTTTTATGGTTTTCCTTAACTTAGCATCTTTATCCAACTAAGTAGTTTAATGGATATTTATCTCCAAATCCATTAATCTCATCTAGATCCGGATCTAAAAGTCTTATTATGAATATTATTAATTCCCATTCATCAATGGGATTTGGCAAGAATCTCCTCTCTTGGTGTCTCACTATTCTAAGTGATTAATTATTTCATTTATTTCATAAACTATTTACTTTTCTTATTACATGTTAGACCTACTTTTTCTCAGCTTAGGTTAAAGTTTTACATACAAGGGAGGGGTGTTACATATATGCAATTGTAAACAACATAGAAAATACAAATTTAAACAAGTAAGCATACAATTTTAAATTTTTAAATATGAAACAAAAATACAAATTCAAATAGAAAAACACATAATATATATTTCCAAGTTTTAACAAATCTCCTTATCCTACCTTGGAATTTAGCTGCTAAGCTCCCATTTTGTAAAGTTTCTTTATCCTTTCTATATTTAATCATTAAGATGCAATACTAGCAAGGGTATCTTTAGCCTGCCTGTAGACAATTATTAGTAATTCTATAACAGACTCCACAATCATTCTCAATTTAAGAATAAAGTGGTTCTAGTATCGTCTTTTAACCTTATTGTTAAGACTTATGTCTGAGATTTCTAGTAAACGTGATTTAGTAATACTAGCAGGGGTATCTTTAGCCTGCATGTAGACCATCATTAGTAATTCTATAGCAGACTCCACAATCATTCTCAATTTAAGAATAAAGTGGTTCTGGTATCATCTTTTAACCTTATTGTTAAGACTTATGTCTGAGATTTCTAGAAAACGTGATTTAGTAGATGAAGATGGAACTAACCATAACATGCAACCTATAATAGTTTCCTTACCTACATCAATAATATTAATTAAACTCTACTATCATGATCATCCATCATTATTATATGTCTTGCTTCCATCATGCATAACAAATTGGTTAATTAAATACAAATTTTAGATCATGCATTATATAGGTAATGTATCTCATACACACACTAGGTACTGTTAGAACCCTAGTGACATTCAAGTCAATTTCATTGGATATCTTACAGACCCATATATTTATAACTAAAAATATGTACCCTCAATTCCTTATATTGCATACTTTGCCATACTTTCCTCCCAAAATAAAACTTAAAGCCACTGCGTCCACGTCGGCCAAGTTTACATGCCAACAACGGGTATAATTTTACTATATGTACATCTTATATTCAAAAATCCTTATCCGTAAACCATACGTAAGATTGTTTTTTATTGTTTCTCATTGCTTGCTTTTACCACCAATATTTCTAAGCATTTTTTAGGGTAACCTTATATCTATAGGCTTTTGGGATTGAACAATTTCGTACATCTCTGGGTCATTGGATAAGGTGGATAAGGTCTATCTCTCCGGGATGTTTCTCATGCAATAAGGATAACAGGCACTGACAGTTCCGTAAACAATAAAAACAGACACTGAAACCGGCATTCATCCCATCAACAGAAAATATGTTACACACTCGAAAAAAATGACTGCGCATGAGGATCAAGCAGCATACGCGTGTATTCAGCGCTAATCCATAGGGAGGAGTAATCGTATGGTGAATCACATGTCCCGGCTAATTTTCCCGACCTTTTTCCAGAACAAAATAAGAGCTAGCTTCTGTCCGTCCACATAACATGTGCAGAAGCTCCATCCCCGTGCCTCGATTTCATATTCAGATTGACAATTCTTCGTAGTTATTCCTCTCCTCTTCCATCAACGAGTTTCCAAAAATGCTTGGAGACATAACCAAATTGTTTGTTAAAAAGATTCACAGGTTGAAACTGCCTCATACGTCCTAAAGGTTGAGTTTTATCGCTATCATCTGAGAAAGGTTGAGTTCTCCGTTGTGAATGTTGAACTGGCCATGATATATCTTCCTTAATGGGTTAGTCCATTTCATGGGAATCAGTTGTTGAGTACGGTAATTTAATTACGGTGGTGAGGTCCTCCCTACAATGGATGAATTAGTGGTGGTTACCACCTAATGGGAAACAGCGTGACCGGGTAGACACACAAATGGACCAACTCTTTTCATATTTCTAGTTGCGATAACCCATCGTGTGCTTTTTCCCACTACGCATTCACCCCACGCAATGTAATATCGACATTATGGATGAGTCCGTTTATGTCATAATTTATGGATGAGTCCGTTTATGTTGATAATTTGTAACGTCTCACAGAAGTCGATATCATGAAAATAGAGTCAAAGAAATTTTTGGAGGAGGTCATATTCTGTAGTTTTAAATTCCAGAATTCTTCAATTCCTCAATAATATAATACGCCAAAGAATCCATAACAGCACCTTTACCTCCAAAAAAATGTTCTTTATATGACAAAGCGGATTACATTTCCTCCGGTCGTTTTAAAACTTACTGAAGTTTAAGTACATGAATCGATCTCATGGGCATGGATTTGAGACAAGCTTAATAATTCGAGAGATTTATTGCATACTTTGTAGCCATGGAAAGACACCTTCAAAAACATATAGTGAGGGAAACACAAAGACCCCAAAGCTTATCTTGATAGCTGTTTGATGTAGGATTGATTGAAGTCTCTTGAGAATTCTTTCGGATTTAACCTTATATTAATTTTTTTGATACCATAAGGTCTTCTTAGAGGACCTGTTTGAGCATACAACCTAGTTGGGGTAGAAAACATCTTCAACCAAAGCATAAAAACTTCCTCCTTAATTAAATTGCTTGATATAATATCCTGTTACATGTATATTGAATTAACATATGTATATTCATGGTTCCTTAATAAACCATAAAGGAATCCTAACTTTCTTTAACGACAAAAATTAAATATGACATTAACAAGTTCTAAGCTTCAAATTTTAACTTCATCTTTACTGAGAACGTTTTTAAAAAAAAAATTCCCTTAATGGAAATCCTACTGAGGTAGATTGGAATTAGTGTTTGAAGTTTTTGTTTGATACCTTTGGTAACGAACCTCCTTAGCCTACCATAGAATTTACCTCCTAAGCTCCCATTCCACAAATGTTTATTTTGTTCTATATTTAATAGTTAAGAAACAATAGCACTTAGTGTATCTTTAGCCCACCCTTATATCATCACTATTAATTATGTAATAGACTCCGTAGTCATGATCAATTTAATTATAGAGTGCTTTTGGTATGGTCTTTTAACCTTATTGTCAAGGCTTATGTGTCAAATTTCTAGTAAACATGATTTAGTAGATTATTTCTAGTAAACATGACTTAGTAGATGAAAGCGGAACTAACCATAACATGCAACCTATAAAAATTTCCTTACCTACATAAATGATCTTAATTGAACTCTACTCTCATGATCATCCATCATTATTATAGGTCTTGTTTCCGTCATGCATAATGAATTGCTTAATTAAATACAAATCTTAGATCAGGCATTATACAGGTAACCTATCTCATAGACACACTAGGTACCGTTATCAACCTAATGATATTCAAGTCAATTTCATAGGATATCTTACAGACCCATATATGCATAACTAAAAGGATGTTCCATTAATTCCTTATACTACGTGCAAGAGCATCTAATTTCATTATGCATGACATAGAACATGGTGAACCTTTGATAATACTATGGGAGACATTCCTCCATAATTATTCCACATGCATGAAAACTTGCAAAACACTAAAGCATGCTACTCTTTTGCTACCACTGTAAAGGTAATCTTAATAACTTCGAAATGCATATGAGAGCACACGACAGTTACATGCATTATTGAATCATCCATTTTCTATAAAAGAGGAAATTATGTAATTCATATATCTTAATTGTAGGATTTAGCATCCTAATAATTTTTCTAGTACACAAACCCATGTAATTCATTCAAACATTCTCATGGTGAGGAAGCTTGAGCAATCATCTCATAGAAAAATTGGTACGATAACAGAGACTTAATAAAATCTTCTCATAAAAAACTTGGAACTATAACAGAGAGAGAGAGAGAGAGAGAGAGAGAGAGAGAGAGAGAATCATCATACAAACATCCCATGCATCTGAGAGAGAGAGAGAGAGAGAGAGAGAATCATCATACAAACATCCCATGCATCTGAGACCAAATAAAACCTCTCTTGGAGGGAGGAGCACCATCACCCAACCATGAATCACCTTTTACTCCCTCTGAGCCGAAGATCTTGCCAAGCATCAACTGCCCTCAATTGATCAATCATTCGGCATTTACTACCCTCTTTCATGATCTAGTTACCACTATCGATGTCCTGCTTTTATGGATTTTTCCATTTTCCTACGTCTTTTTTGCAAAAGCTCATATTTATATCCTAGGAGGCTTTTCCTCATAAATTCTTGCCTTTATTTCCCATGAAGCTTTTATGTCCAATGGATCTTTATCTCCCATCCATCCGATGGATATCCAATCCATCCAAACTTATCTAGAATGTCATATAGAAGCTTATCATGAAAGATTCATCTCTATTCCCGTTCCTCATGGGATTTGGAAAGAATCTCCTCTCCCTTGGTGCTCCACCCTGTAAGTGATTTATTTTATTAATTTATTAATAACACATTTTCTTTTCATAGTACATATCACCTAGCTTTCCTCATCTTAGGTTTAGAATAGTTTAACCCACAAAGGAGGGTATCACACCTAGCTTCCCTCAACTTAGGTTTACAATCATTTAATAGACAAGGGAGGATATCAAACCTAGCTTTAACTCAACTTAGATTTACAATAATTTAGCACACAAGGGAGGATATTGCACCTAGTTGTAACTCGGCTTAGGTTTAGAATAATTTAGTACACAAGGGAGGGGTGTTAAACTAAGGAAACATACATAATACAATTTCAAGTTAATATAAAAACAAACATCCAAATATGAAAATGCAACATTAAATAAGCAATCACACACTATAAAAAGTAAAACATACAGTACAAGTTCAAACAAACACACAATATACAACTTGGACTAAACACAAAACATGCAATTTCAAATAACTAATTGCACATGATAAAATTTCAAGTCAATAAAAGAAAACGCTCAAATACTCTTATGTAGCTTTAAAAACACACACACACACAGACACAATATACAAATTCAAATCTACATTATGTTTACCCATTCAAATTCATAATTCATCACAATAAACACATGATTACAATTCCAAATTACATACAAATATTCATAAAAAAACATGGATACAAGCATTCACATATATATGGGATTTTAATTAAATAAACATACAAAATACTAGAACAAATAAGCAAACACACTATATAAAATTTGGTCTCAAAATTCAAAAGGAAATAATCATTACTAGGACCACCCACATATAGATACAAAATTTCAGAAAACAAAACACACAATTCAACTAAACACACACAAATTCAAAGTAAGATGGTACAGTATCAATCCAATATATGAAGATAGATACATAAATACATTAAATTATATATGTATACCCTTATCTAATTATATAAAATATAAATAATACAATATAAAAATCTTTAAAAATCAACTAAAATGAAAACCAAAAAAAAATAAAAACCAATATGAATGGTCTGTTAAGTATAGTTATGTTTAGTGTTTTTCAATGCATGGTGAAAGATTGTATAATTTATATTTTTGTAAAAAAAATATAGATTTTTTTTTTAATGTAAGTGTGTTGTGAGTTAGATGCGGATGGGATAAGTGTTATAATATGAATGGATGATCATTGAAGTGTAATATGACATGCCTCAAATATAAATGTTGTCAAGTAAATGTATCTTTAAAAAATATGTTTTGACGGGTATGACTTTAAAGAAAACTAATCAACGCAAACAAAGATATCTACACTACAGAAAGAAAAATGGTGCCCCATCCTTCTTGAGAACTAGGAGGGAGTTTAACCCTTTCCATAAAAAATATTTTTATTAATAATTGTGTGCATAATTCTCTTACAGTATTTGAGAGAAGGAAACAATAATATATAACTACATCCATATTTACTCTTAAAAAAAACCCTTTCGGCAAAACTAGGAGGTGAAATCCCTCCTGTAAATAAATTTGCATGCAATACCACATAAATATTAGAGAAAAATGTATATTTTTAATAAGATATAATGAATATTATCAATTTGTCTTGAAGATTATCAAGTTGTCTTTTATATAAAAATAATAAATCTTTCTATCACATATTTAAATAATGAAAACAAATAGGAATCCACTTTCAAAAATGTATATTTTTACACCCAAAATGGAAAAACCTACAGATTAAACAAAGAAAGAATGCAATACACCGCAAGTCATGTTAGAAAAAAATAATGGGTTAAACTAATAAAGAATAGGTTATACTAGAAAACCACAAAATAAACTAATACACAATAGATTAAAACCAAATACAGAGCTATCAGAAGTCATTAAAAATCTAGTGATGCTTGAATTCATAGGGGATAACTTCTTGAAGGAATGACAGAAAAATTATCTCTAATAAAAATTATTGAGGATGATTGGAAAAATAAAGAAAAATTTAAATTTAATACAAATTATTGAGGAGGAAGGAGAGCCTTAAATTCAATAAAATTGGCTAAAGCACGATGTTTCAACTAATCAAAAGGAGAGATACAGGGCCATCTCTATATACCTAGAATTGGCATTCGATTTCACGTTCAACAAGCTAATTGGAATGCCTTAAACAACAACAATGTCAACCACCTATTTCCTTCCATATTTCATTCATTTTCATGCAACGTCAACTCTTCATTCACTCCAATGATTTACACTGCACCAAACAAAAATACAAAGTTATGAAATGGAATTAATTCTTACAGCAAGGTAGAGATGAACAGAAACACTAAAGTTAAATAGAATCTGATCCACACCATTTTTTAGAGATAATTGATTTATTTGACCCCAAAAAATCGGTAAACAACTCATCTTTCCTCCTCTTCCCTTCTCTTTTCAGCCTCCTCCTCTATCCCACACAACCATGACTGACTCAAACATAGACTCAACACAGACAAACCCAAACTCTAACCACACATATAGCCAAACACAGAAGAATAAACGCAATCGATATGGAAAAAGGGAAAGGCAGATGTTGGAAAAATGATAAGAATTGATATAGGGATTTCACACTTCCCTTCAATGGCTATAAGAGTCATACCACCGCTACTTCCTCCGAGATTCCATGCTCTCTCTTCAATTTAGAGTCCATGCTTTTTCAAATTTCAATCGAATCCACGCCTCTTAGAAGTGTCTGTATCTTTTGAGCCTTTTATTCCACTAATGATAGAATCAAATTGCTGCCATTCCTGGAGAAATTTAGGGTCTGTGGTAGTGTCCACATTGGCATTAGTGGTGGTCTATTGCCTTTTCTCCATTTGAGACTCCTTTTGTACTTGTTCCTGCTCTTTCTTCTTATGCTCCTCTTGTTCCCTCTGTTGTTTATCCTCATGCTCTTTCTTTAGCTGTTCTTCCTGCTCCTTCCTCTGCTTTTCCTCCTGCTCCTTATTATGATCTTTTGTTATGGCAGGAGGTTCCTTTAACTGTTGCCGACCAGACTCGCTTGACGATGTCGCTGGGGTCGTTGCTAATAAATCTAGAGGCAGAGTTTGCAACCTCTGTTCTCTAAGTTTATTTAACTCAGTCAACCCTTCATCATTATATTTCATCCTAGCGAGTTCTTTAGCTTGGCCTATGGTTTCAATTGAAGTGAATAGGTCATCAGATATATCTTCCTAATGCTCAAACTTTGTCAATTTGGCTTGTTCTAATGCGGCATAGGCAACTAGCTTTGGATCAAATGCCCTGTTTGGGATTGTGGCCAGAGTTAAGGATTGAATCTTTGTGGCTTCCTTTTCTGCATGTTTGAGATCATGCAGCGTATAGACACCACACCTCAAGGGAAAAGAGGGCCAGCCTATTTTCTTTTCTCTTTTGAGAGTCTGTGTAGTACTCTCAGCCATAATCTGATACGTGATTTCTCTTGCTAGCAGCTTATCTGGAACATATAAAGGGAGAACATGTGGGTTGGCTTGGCTGCCGTAAACTCTGATATAGGTAAATTTCTCTTCTCCAAACCAACTTTCCACTGCTGGTAAATTAAAGGAGGCTTGATAGGAAATCTTCGGAATGGGTTTATCAAAAATGGAATAGTAAATGGGAACCATAAAGCCATTGCAGATTTGATAAAGGTGGTTTTTGTAAGAAGACTTCCACAATTTTTGGTGATATATATGAATGGGTGAGGGGTCCTGTGCAGTCCACCTCCAACCGAGGACAGGAAATTCAGAATTGAAACATAATGTGTCTAAGATATATGCACTATAGTAAAATGGGTGGATTTTCCTTCCAGTGACCACAGTCTTATTTCTAAAATCACGAACAGCTACTGCCAGTTTATCCGAGAGAATAGTAGCCCAATCCATAATTATACTGTTTACTTCTGCCTCCATAAGAGGAACCATTTCTATGGTAAAACTAACAGATTCATGCAATCCCCATAGCCTACACATCATTATTCCTGCATAACAATAAGGAGAAGCCAAGGAATCAAGCGAGTACTTACCGGAAGATTCGTGTTTGTGCTTGTTCGGATTTTGTCTCCAATCCTTGATGGGTTCGGATTCAATTTCATTTTCCCTTGCAAACTTCTCCAGGAAGTCTTTTTTATATATTTTCTCTGGCTCGGGAAAATGATACATTTGCCTTAGGTCATCTGCCTTGAATGATCCGAAAATCTTCCCATCTCTGCTGCTGAAAGTTCTGTCCAAGATTGGGATTTCTTCAATCGCCCATCGCACAATGTCTGTGTATGGGAGAATTTGCTCCTTGGGTGCTATTCTGTGAAGGAAAGAGTCGGCTAAATCTTTGAGAGTACAATCAAACTTCCGTAGTAAATCCATGCCAGCTTCTCTTACCGTCTTCTGTGGTTTCTCGGCTTCAATTAAGTCGTAAGTGCCTTGCCAAGTAACTCTGGTGAGACCCGTGCATGTAGTATCAGATATTAGGCCCTTCTTCTTGTTTACAACAGCTTGTCCTACGACTGGTGGAGCGGAAGCACCCGCAATCTTCTTGGATTTCTTTTCGATCATGCTCAGACTTCTGTCTATGGATGAATTCTGCACAGAGAGGCAATTGCGCATAATACAGAGAGATAACAATGAAAACTTTGCAAATGATGATACCACATGAATAGGTGCGTAATAAGGTATTTTGCCTTTAAAATGGGCGCGGACACAATCCATAGAAATATTTTAAGACATGATCCCATTAATTGGCCATATAAAACCTGTCATCCTATAAATGCCCATTATATCGTTATTCGTGTGAATAATCCCCTTAAGCATGCAATGGATGTTTTGGCGGCTGAGCGCAAGTGATCAAGCTTTAAATATGAATGAATTGGGCTATCCCATCACTTAACGGATTTTTATCGAAAACTGCGCTTTATCGCATCGCATCGGGTGTATGACAAGCGTGCCTTAACGATGTGTATTGGATACCGCCGATCGCCAAATGCGATATCGCATCTGTGAAAAGCTCTGAGTCATCGAGACTTAAGTGAAAGTAAATCACCGATCGTCGATCGCTGATTGCGCATCGCATCGGGGCTAATGGCATAGGGTGCTTTGAGGTGTGCATTGGATATTGCCGATCGCCGATTGCGATATCGCATCGGTGGAAAGCTTTGTGCCACTTATATATATTTCTTATGTCATTGCGATATGCGATCTTGCGATCGCTTTATCGCAATGACCAAGATTCACTTTATTTCTTTAAATGGGTTTGTTCAAAAAGGGTTTTATAACATGCATTCATTTGATTATCGAACTTTTTGAACAATAAAAGTATTGATATCAATTTCTCTTTAAAGGGACCCATTTCATAAGTTGATGTTTTATGAATAAAAATGATATGAAATGGGGGGTTGTTTGTAGAGCACAACAATTGGCGATTCGCTGGAAGAACCAGTTATCTCTGGAAAAATAAAAAATACTTAAGCTTTTTTGAAATAGAGTTTCAACTACAAGGGAAAATTCTGATATAACTAGATATTTATGCATTCTGAATATCATGAAACTAATTTTGCTAACTTCCTCCCTTTGCTAACTTGAAATAAGTACATTTTAAGTCTCAAATGGGCCTTTATTGGTTTATAATGATAAAAATAGAAAATCTTTCCAAATCAGCCTTTATAGTAAACTCATCTATCATAGGTAGAGCCTCTGCTGCCAGCAAACGTTTATAGTTTCGACAGGGATACCTTTTAACCATGTAATTGTCCATTGTCCCATCCAATTAGGAGTGTTATTATCAGGATGAATTCAAAACATGTTTTCATATTTTGTTCATCTTTCTTTTTTCTGTCATTGACAGGATAAAAAGCCATTGCCCTGGTTTGGTGGCCAGCTGTTGACAATGCCATTCACTGGTAGTAATCTAACTGGACAAGCTAGCTCGTGATGAGACTCCTTGTCTTGCAATTTCAAGCCATTACCCTGTTTTGGTATGCAGTATTGGTAATGTCAGTTAAACTATTTCCCTATGAACATGGTAAGCAGGCTTGTAATAAGACCTGTTATCTTTAATATCTTATATTTTAGAATTACACTTTGAATAATCATAAACTTTAATGAATGGGATGAACAATCTTTTCCTTAAGAGTCAATGGATGACAGGTTAAGAGTTGAAGATGCTGAAATTGAATTGACTTCTATCTTTGATATTGATAACCTTTTGAGAACAATTTGAAAACAGAAAATGATTTACATTACTTCTATGCTTTCGGAGGAGTTCACCAAATTTAAATTGTGGTTTCAGAATACAATGATACCTAATTTCCCAAAAATTATCTCTTTCGGTTAAAAGTTCTATTGTTTTGAAAGCAAATATTCATAATACTTCTGTGAGACAACTTTTCAAACATAGCAAAAGGTCAATGCAAGATGCTTTTAAACTTTATTTCCTAAAAAATCATACAAACTATAAAATCCTACAGAAATGAAAGGAGAAGGGGTCACCTTCCCAATTGAAGAATTTTTTTAAGATAAGGCCATTAACAGGGAGAGACTCCCTCAAACCTGCTAAATCTTGCAATACAAAGGTCGAATGGCCTACCTTCTCACAAACCTGAAATGGTCCAAGCCACAACTTCTGGAACTTGGTGTGTTTGCCCTTGTCTTCATGGGCTTTGTCCCATTTCAGAACTAAATCGCCGACTTGGAATTGTTTTGAACCGGATGAGACGGAATCAAAAGCTTCTTTGATGATTTGCTGATGTTTGCCATGGTTATCCTTAGATTTTTCTCTTTCTTCTTCTAGTTTTAAAATTTGGTCATATCTAAGCTGAATAGAAGAGGAGGGAGCTTCCTCAATGAACTGTACTAGGGCTAAAGAAGGAAGAACAAGGTTTGTGGGCAGTATTGCTTCTTTTCCATACACAAGATTAAACGGAGAGGTTTCTATAGAAGATTTCCGTGTTATCCTATTAGCCCATAATGCAAACACTAAGGATTTGTGCCAATTTCTATGATTTTGTTCGATTGTTCGCTTGATGATTTTGATTAGATTCTTATTAGTGGACTCTGCTAAACCATTACCCTGGGGATAGTAATTAGCAGAATACTTTAACTTAAATCCTCTCTTGATAGAAAAATCAAACATAGCATTGCCTGAGAAATAAGAAGCATTATAAAAAACAAGAGCAGTTGGGACACCAAACCTGGTAATGATGAATTGATCTATGAATTCAATGATTGCTTCAGAATTTTCTATCTTCAAAGGGATTGCCTCAACCCATTTAGTGAAATAGTCGGTAGCAGTAAGAATATACTTATGCTGCTTGGAAGAAGGTGGATTAATTTCCCCAATGATATCCAATCCCCATTGCTCAAATGGTTGTTCAATGTTGACTGGTTGCAAAGGGAAAGCCGGTTTTCGTTGTCTTCCACTAGAAGTTTGGCAATTGGGCATTTCCTTACATACTCGTGGGCATCTCTAAATAGAGTTGGCCAATAATATCCAACATGAATAATCTTGTGAGCTGTTGTGTCAGCTCCAAAATGTCCTCCTGCTGGTCCATCATGTAACTCCTACAAAACCTTTTGGGCTTCAGGTTTCTCAATGCATCTTAGTAAAATAGAATCATAATTCTTCTTAAAAAGCACATTATCAATAATTGTAAAACTCTTTTCTTTTTAACCTGATGGCCCTTTTTCTTCTGTAAGATAAATTTGGCGGAGCATAACTATTTTTTAAATAAAATATTAAATCTGCATATTGAGATTCGGAATTAGTGGCACTTATCTGATTGATTTCTTCAGTTGGATCTATATCGCTTGATTCGGGAATGTTGGATGCTCCTGCCAATATCCTGCAAAAACCTTGGCCTCTAACAATCTTTGCTGGCCTAATTTCTAAGTCATACTCTTGAAGCGCTGTAACCCAATTTTCCCTTTTTTCACCCAGTTCTTTTTGTATTAATAGTTGCCTTACAGCTGGGAAAGGAACTATAAGTTTTGTGTGGGTTTTCAGAAGGAAGGGTCTATAATGTTTGACTACTTTAAACACAACAAAGGCTTGTTTTTCCACATCGGAGTAATTCAATTCGGCACCCTGAAGATTTGAGCTAAAAAATGAAATGGGTGCCTCCAAATTGTGATCATTTAGTTGCGTGAGTACTGCAACATATGAAGAGTCGGATGCGATAGTATACAATGTAAAATGATTAGAGAAATTTGGAGTATTTTAAGGGAAGGGCGTGATATGGATTGCTGATCAATCAAAAGCTTCTTTTTCTACGATCCCCACTTAGACTGAATTTTTCTTAATCATTGTTGGAGTGGTAAATTTTATGAGAGGAAATCTGGAACAAATCTTTTAAACAAAATTAATTTGGCTAGAAATGACTGCATCGATTTCTTATTGTGGGATTGGATTTCAGGAAATTTCTTTGATCCGATCAGGATCAATATAAATGCCATCTCGAGATACAATAAAACCTAAGAGTTTACCTTGATCAAGAGCAAAGAATGACTTTTTGGGGTTAAGAGAAATACCATATCTTTTACAGCGTTGAAAGATTTGGTTCAAGTCATGTAAATGATTAGACCCCTCTTTAGAAAATACAGTTATATCGTCTAGATAGACGACTACTGTTCTATTAATCAATCCCCTAAAAGTTGTATCCATGGCTCTTTGGAATGTCGCTCCTGCATTTATAAGTGCAAAAGGCATTTTCTGATATGCATATGTTCCCCATTTTGTTCTAAATGTAGTCTTAAGCCGGTCATCAGGATGAACCAAGACTTGGTTGTATCCTGAGAAACCATCTAGAAAGGACATCAATTCAGAGCTTGCCACTGATTGAAGTATTTGCTCCATAGTAGGCAATGGGAAATTGTCTTTCAAGCTTGCTCTGTTCAAATTTCTGAAATCAATACAAATTCGAATGTCGCCATTTTTCTTCCTGACGGGCACCATATTAGAAACCCAGTTGGAATGTCGGATTGGAAAGCTAATCTTGGCTTTCAGGAGTTTGTTAAGTTCTGACTTTATCTAGCTTTCTAAATTTGGGTGTATTTTTCTTAACTTCTACTGAATTAGTTTTTGATCGGGAAGCATTGGAATGGTATGTTGGATAATAGATGTATCATAAGTCTTCAAGTCATCATATTTCCAAGCAAAAACTAGTTTATTTTTTCTTAACAGTTTAATGAATGCTTCTTTCTCTTCTACAGAAAGTCCTAATCCTAAATTCACATTTCGAGGAGCTTGCTCAGTACCCAAATTTATCAATTCAAACCTTAGGGCAGAGCTTTGGATATTTGTATTAGCTACAGGTTTAAATCTGTCTTTTATATCATAAAGATCTTCTAGCTTTACCACACGCTTAGGAATTGCGTTTTCCTGAGGTGTTTCCTTTATTTGGGAGTCATGCTCATCTTCTTCAATGATTTGATTATCATAAGACTTCTCAGAAGTTAAGAATTGTAAAATATCATCATCATGGTTAAATACTCTCCAATTAGTGACATTATCAGGAATTGAAGGCCTAAAAATCAACTCTACGTAAAATCTATCAGGGCTGTAGTCTTCAGAAGGTAGAAGCCTGGAGGCTACATTGGCTAGTAGGTCGGCTGCCGAATTCTGGGACCGAGGAATGGAGGAAATGTTAAATGCCAAAAAATGTGAGGTAAGGTCTTGCACTAGCGATTGATAATGCTTGAGGTGATTGGAAAGGCAATGAATTACATTCCTAATCTGTTTAACAATAATTTCAAAATCGTCGAATACTTTTAGATATTGCACTTTAAGGCCGATTGCTTTATATAATCCCTAAACTAAAGCTTCGTATTCGGCTCTGTTGTTAGTGCACTCAAATTCTAATCTGCAAGACAGCATTGTCTTTTCCCCATGTGGACTAACCAAGATGCATCCTGCTCCTGAGCCTTCATTGGACTTGGAGCCATCAAAATACAAAGACCAAAATAAAGGAGTATTAACAATCATATTTACAGTTTTCTCATCATTATTGAAATACCTAGACTTATCTGTTTGTGAAAATTTCTCAATCTGAGATGTAAAATGATTAACTGAGAAAGGGGAGGGTTGGGCAACAAAGTTGCCAAAGAACGACTCTGATGAATAATTTCCCAAAATGTTGTTGTTGAATGCTACGGGGTGGTTTTCTTGTTCAAAATCGGTAACTCTATGGGTCATATGTTTTTCTCGATCAATCTTTATTTGATTTGGCTTACCTTGATAAGGAAGCCACACGTGTGACCAATCAGTAGAAATATACCCATGCAATTTTTCGGACCAATCCCTACTCAAAATTAAACCGTAAAACTCAGGTATATCAGCTATTAGAATGTCAATGCTTTGTACTATTCTGGGATCAACAGAAAACCTGATAGTTACGGAATTAATCTCTCCGACAACCTGCACTTTGGTCCTGTCCAATTGTACAATATGGATAGCAGACTTATGGGGTTCTATGTTCAATTTGGAACAAACTGAAGCTGGCATTATGTTAGATTATGCCCCTGAGTCAATTAAACAGTTGTACAGGTTTCTGTTATAGATTTCATAAGTCAGAAGGAAGGGTGGAGTATGAGAACTTGATCTGTCTCCAATCAGAACTGAATCGGTAGCTTCAACCATACCTGGAGGAGATTGGCCTGAATCATTAGCAGCTTTTGAACTAGGAAGAAGTGTAGAGGGAACAACATTGAATTCTTTAAAAAGTAATTTTTGCTGATGCTTTAGCTTACTAAGTTCAAACATGGTTATGTTTTCCTTAGTTTTCTTCATGTCATCAACAATGTTGTATTCCATTGAATCGAATACCACTAACATTTTGGATGTTGAAGGAGAATTAGAAGTTGAAGGATGGTTTTGGGGAACTACTGCAGGTTATTTCTTTGGAGGTACTTTTTCCTTTGTTGTGGCAGCACCTGCACTCCTTTTCTTTTAAGTCGCCTAGACAGGTTCAGAAGTACTTTTACTTCTAGTGGTGACTGGGAAGGCTTCTTCTTCATTTTCGATATCAGAATTGGGGAGTATAAAATCCCACATTCCATGGCATTTAGCTACTTCTTCTTCATCGTCAATTGGTTAGGTTGCCTCTTCTTCCTCCTCCTCTTGGTCTGAATCTATGTTAGATATGACATTGGGTGGCTTTGTTTCAGTTTTCTTATAAGTCCTAAATGGTATTTTGTTTGAAGTTTCGGCCACCTGTTTCTTTATGTCAATCATTTCGTTAGACAAAGTTTTGAGGACCTTTGTAAACCTTCCATGTCATATGGGTCTTTCAGGCTTTTCTTCTTGGAGTATTCTTTAAAAGAGACTTTTTTAGCTTTTCTGTCTTCCAAGGCAGCTTTCTTTTCTAAGGCATTGATGTGTTTTTCCACAGCAAGTGCTTCTTTCATATTTTCGGCTAAGGTAGGTTTCGCAGCCCTATCTACAAAAATGGCTATATTAGCAGGTAGGGCAGTGATATACCATTCGCTTCGAATTTTTTCACTTGGTTTGGAAGCTGTAGGGATTTTGTTCAGGAGTTTATTGAAGCGAGCATTAAATTCCTTAATTGGTTCTCTATGCTCTATTCTTAGGTTGGAGAGATCGTTTATTAAAGTAGCCAAAGACCTATCATCTCCATATTTAGTAAGAAACTGCTCTTGGCAGGTGTCCCAACTGGTAATGGAACCAGAGGGTAAAGAGAAATACCAGGATCTTGCTGATCCTTGCAAAGTGTAAGGGAAAAGTCTAACAAAAACATCTTGTTCTGTTACCCCTTTCAAGTTGACTGACAACATGAAATTATTAATGTGCTCCTCGGCCTGGGTTCCATCATCTGGATTAAACTTGGGGAGCCATTTTTCCGGATAATCTGGTAATGGATGCAATGGTGCAGGCATATTAACTGCACCAGGTCTGGTCCATGGATCTACCATTGTAATAGCACCGGTGGTTGGCACTACCGTCGGGATTCCAGATGTATGGGGAGTAAATAATATCGAGGAGTGAGCAGATTGAGATGTTGAGGCTTCTATTCCCTGGTGAACAACAATATGTAACGGAGGAGTGGGTGGTTGACTTTGCAGATAGGGAGATGAAATGGATGATGTGGATGAAAGCTCTACACTATCATACCCTTCAGTATATTTCTTGGCTTTTTTCCTTTTGGGTAAAGGGAACTCAGTGGGTTCAATACCAAGCTTTTCACTTTGAAGTCTGGTAAGTGGATGACATAGATTGAACTGCGAAGTCACACTGCTTTGTGATACCTCAGATCTCTGTGGCGAAATCGAGAAGCTCTGAAGTTTGTGGATAAGAGACTGGACTTCAGGGGATTCAAGACTTAATTGTTTTGGAGTATGATGGCTTTGAGCAGTGGTAGTTGATTCCTCTTCTTCTTGATTGTATGCTGGAGAACCAGCATGCGATCTAGAATAACGAGGAGATTTGGAGGGAGAATTACTCTTAGAATGGCTTGCAGATTTGGGTTTTCTTTCCATTCACAGTCAGGGCCCTCCTTCTAGCGCCAAAAATGTTGATGCCTCGAAAATCGCTGCAACAACATTGGGGAAACCACCTGGTCCGGACCTTAGTACAGCTCCTTTTCCGTTTGGGGTAGTGGCTCCGACTGGGGATAATGGGAC
>APFE031014640.1:105034-116972 GCA_000404065.3 Pinus taeda
ATATATAAATATAAAAAAAATCATAATCTCAGATTATATATATTTTTTTTTAAACTTTGCAAAAAAATTAAATTTTTCATTATAAAAAAACAGTGCAAAGGAAAACAAAACAAAAAATAAAAAAGCCTTAAAAACCAAATATATAAGGATGAAAAACATGAAGAGGAATAAGAGAATCTAAAAAATGGTTAAATAATCAACTTTTAAAAAAAAGTCCATATCTAATACATAAGAAAATTTAAAATGTCAAAAATAAGTCCTTTAAAGAAAGGGGTTGATGTGACATCAACACTTTTCAAAATTAATATCAAAATCATTAACATTTACATTGTTAAGATTATTCTTATATGCTTTCAAGCATTTTGGAGGTGCTTTTTGCAATTTATTATATATATCTATATCTATATCTATATCGTTATCATTATCTTTAGTTATAGAATGTGATTATATTTGTTGTTATGGGTTTTTCTTTGTCTTGTTTGTTAGGTTGTTTCTTTTTTCTAAAAAGTTCAAAATAAATTGATGAATACAGGAATATAATTAAATTAGTGGTTCTCGACATTCTTCGTTGTCCTTAAAACACATCACTATGTTAATTGTATGAATTTGTTATATATTGGTGGTTATTGTTGTGCTTCAGGGTTCAAGAGAATCAATTACAGGTATTGTAATGAGATCCATTTGGGTAGAAAGTTCAACTGGATAATTGACTACTAGATACAGTCCAATATCGAGATTGTCCTTTGGGAGATTTAGAAGCATCAATTATACAAAGTTCATCAAATATTGTTAGAGGCGATTATGTCTTAAATGAGTTGAATGAGAAGCTAGAAAATTGTGGTCGTGGAAAGGACATTGTCTAAGAGACCTCAGAGTGGGTATAAATTTCGAGGAGGACTAGTCATACAGATCTGAAATGTTAATTTTAAATTATCAATTTTATTATAATCTTTGTAATGATATAGATGTAATCATTAAATTGAAAATTTGGAATGATGCTTACATTAGTAAATAGGTATGATTGAGTTGTTGGTTTTTGGAGTTTTGTTGAGATATTTTTTGAACAACATTCTCCTTATTTTGAATCTGTTGGATTCCATGGGCAATATTTATCTAGCCTGTAATTTGGCTTGCAAATGAACAATCTATGATTTTTTTTGTGTGCACTATGTCTATTCCTCATATTTCCTTGTTCTAGGTTATAAAAAAAATTGAGACGCTCTTAAAAAAATTTGGATGATGAATTAGATTAAATGAAAAGATTGATAGGCTATAAAAATGAATTTGACACAATTCTAAATAATTTTATCAATTAAGTGTTCTTCTAGATAACTCTCAAATTAAAATATATTCTTTTTCCTGTATTATCTAATTTCTTGAAAAAAAATTATAGATTTATCATTGATTCATACTCAACTTTTGGGAACCTTACTTTTCCTAAGAGCATTAACTCACATTCCCATTTAAGATATTTTCATCACGTGATAATATATTTTTATTAAAAATGTAAAACTTATATATCATCATTCAAAGTTACTAATACTACTACCCCCACACAAACACACACACATATATGATAATGGGCTACATATAAAACTAATTCTCCAAACTTATTATTGGAGGATGGGATATTACTACATCATTAGTGTTACTAAACACACAGTTAATTTGTAAGTCCTAAAACACATAATTGTATCTCTAAAATTATTCTTTTGTTATGTTATTAGCTTAGAAATAATTTTCTCGATTTTTTTTCACTATGTTACGATGTCATATAATAAAATTAACATAAATTCATCTTAACTTTAAGTTCACTTAGGTAGTAATACGAACCAAAACATTGTGACCAAATGTGACACCATGATTTCATTACTAAATGTTAATATCTATTTTTTATAAGGGAAGTATGTATCAAAAGCTTTGTGATAATATGGAAATTGGGTGTGGAAGGAGTATACATCAAGTGATAGAGACTCATATTGTGTTTCTGACTATGGTGGTTTCAAATCTCTGGATGCATGCTCTACTATGTGAAAATTGTGAAACAAAGTTGTATAAATGAGCTCTATTGGGTGGTCCCATAAATTTTTGGTTGAAAAAAAAATATTAAAATTCGGTCAAATGATCTTAGCTCAAGTAGTTAGGTGAAGGATTGATTTCTTGAGTAGAGTGCCTTATATTCTCTAGAGACATGTTCTACCTGGTTTGTTCGTAGAATTTTTGAAATATTTCTATCTTGTTTGGTAGCTGAATCAAGTATTTCAAAGTTATTGATTCCCTGATTTTGTTTTTATTTAAGAAAGAGAAAATAAAAATATTACAAGTGGATTTGGTTGGTCATCTAGTTAAGAATCAATTTAGGTAGTCCACACAAAAAAACATATGAACATTTATAATAAGGTTTCTTTTCCACTTTCTATGATTTATTATTATAGTAAGGAATTAGAAGTTGTTGAGGTGGATATCTAATACCATTTTTTGGTGTCATATGAGTATCAACAGAAAAAATAATATGAAAAGTGTGTCAAACGATCCTAGCTTAACTAGTTAGGTGAACAATTTCTTTTCTCAATATCAATGCCTTCAACTCTGTAGAGACATGTTGTAATTAGTTTGTTTGTAGAATTTTTGAAATAGTTTTGTATTGTGTAACAACATAAGAAAATATTTTGAACTTCTTTATTCTTTAATTTTGTTTTGGCTTAAGTGAAAAAGAAAAAAATTCTTACAAGGCGATTTCGTTGATCCTCTACTAATGATTAAGTTTATGTAGTGCACATTTAAAAACATATGAACATTTATAATACTATTTTTTCACTGGCCATGAATTGTTATTATAGTAAGGAATTTAAAGTTGTTGAGGTAAATATCAAAGGAGAGTTTGTGGCATCATATTAATCTCAAGAAAATGATAAATAATGACAAGGAAAATCCTTTTATTTACCAATATTTTTCTACATATGTGTTTAAATCTATTCAACCCCTGAGTGGAATTTGTGTATATATGTGGTATCAAAATATTTTGAAAAAATATTGCGTTGAAATTCTATTCATCGCTATATTGACCAAAATCAAAAGTGGAAACAATATAAACATGCACAAGAAATAAATGTAGGCTAATAAGTCACTAACATTTTTCCCACCTAGTATATGCTATTTTTTTCCTAATCCTTTTACCTAGTAGTAGAAAAGGTAAAATCTATAAGATCATCAGGTAAGCTTTAGAATATCATGGGCCCAAGTTTTGGAGGTTATGTGAAACCTTTGTATAAGGAAAGTTAGTTTTGTGAAGAAGGTACAAAGATGTGAATGTAACTTGATAAAATTGTTGGTTTATGTATTCAACAATAAAATTTCCACTTCAAAAGGATACCAACATTGTAGGTTCTACATTTTTATATTACAATAGATATGATCTCCTTTTGCTAAAAATTATAGATCAAAAGATATTTATATATCTATAAAAAAAAATATAACATTATTACGATTCAATCCCAATAACATGGCCCAAATCAAAAGGAAAAGGGGCATGCTTAAAAGGGAAAGAAAAATGAAGCAAATAAAAAAATGATTCATATGCATCACCGTATAAATATTCGACAGAATTTCACTACAGTTCCTATGTAATCGAAATGGGGCAATGTCAACATAACTTCGCTGCAGAATGGATTTAATTTTTCAAACTCATATCATATGTAGTCATACGGGTACCGTATATTTTGTTGTGCATATTACCATATGTGTTATATCCCATCATACCATTCCCATGGTATCACCTACATGACAAAAATTTTGTCCACATATTTTCCTAACATGTCAGTATCATACCAAACATTTGTTTATCTTCTCCTAACAATTAAAATAAATATGCTAGGTTGACAATGAATTTGTATGAGCATGGTTCATTTCTGTAATGAGAGAAAGTTTTGTCAAGCGTAAATCATTGTCAGACTTCGTGTGGTTGTAACACAATATTCGTAATATAATATGTATTCATGCATAATTTCATCTTAGGTAGATTATTAGATCATAGTTTAATAATCGTTGGATCAATACTTCATTCGTAGATCATTTAGCTAGTGTGATTTACTATTTCCCTTTTTATGTTTCAACAACTTAACCACTATGCATTATACTTTGCCAACGTGATCATTATGTCAACCATGTTCTTTTATTCTAGAGATTACTCCCCTTGTATAGGTATTCGGGTGGCCACATCTTTAAGGTTTTTGACCTGAATTCACCATGAGTCACAAGATAATTCCAAGAATTCATTCAACTCAAGACTCTTTCATGCCATGGATAGTTGACACATTCCATCAACCAAATGATAAAGACAATATTGTTATAAGGCTATAGCTATAATATTGTACACCCATGTGTTTACATGCAAAATTCATATGCCTCATTATTATGTGTAGAGTTTTGCATGGTTATTTCCACAACAAGTTTATCTTGATGACCCCTTAACTAGGCTTATGATATCAATATTCCAAACAATCCATGACAATGCATGAGTATATGTATGATACAACAATAAAATAATGTTGCAAACATGGAATTCCTCTATTGAAGCAATCTATGATGTTAATATCATGATGATATATGTCAATTACATCAATGTTTAAAATGATCACAAGATTTCTTAGTCAATATTCTCATAACATGTTCAAAATAATATACTAACCATATCCTACCAATAGGGCATATTTTCTCATGGTTAGTACCTAACAAGGTAAGTCCTCTTCCATAGCCATAGTAGCTTACTACAATTTGTGCATAACGTTTGTCATAATAGTATTTATTAACCGTTACAACTTGTTAATTTCACTATATCCACAGTTCCTTATCCTATAAACGTTCTAGAGTGGATGATTATTCTATCATCATCACACCATTCTCACCATAGATATAATATCCTATGGCATTGATCTTCCCAATCTATCATCTTCCTTTTTCACCATTTGTTTTAAGGTAAATAGCTATGTAGGCCTTAATGACTTGGTTATAAGGATTTTAATATAGCAGTAGGAATTAGTACCTACTTAATTAATCCTCCAATCTGACCATAATTCTCTCAAGGTGCGATGAATCCCTTTTTCTGAAATATGAAAATTTCTCATAGTTTGCATCTCAGTGTTGTTATTATAATCACTTAATACTTCATGTATACTAAAAAGGTTCCACTTTTTAACTAGACGGTAGATTTATTATAAAATAAATCAAGTAATATCGATCTCTTAAATGCAAGGTGCACTTGTCCATTACACCAATGTTAATAAGAACAACACAATACTCACAAGTTATCTTGGTGTAGACATGACATATTCATGAGTGGTACACCTTGCTTGCTTGGTACATGATAATATATGGTAAATTTTACCTGAGATATAATTCAAGTGACTGAAAGTTCTATATATGAAAAAGTGAATTCCTACATACTTGCATCACATTCCACTGAAAAGATAATTTCTTTCATAGTTCAAGGTATACATAAATAACCACCAAGTACTAACTTTTGAATAATAGTAAACCATAATCATTGTTTCTTATCCAAATGATAAGTTCAACAGTGAATCCAGGAGGTGTCTCAAATCATAACATGGAAGGGCTCCTGCTTATTAAGTATTCACCCCACATAGGAGGTGTTTGAATTCCTTACATGGAAGGGTTCCTGCTTATTAAGTATTCGTCCCAACAACTTTTTTGTATCTCCACATAAATTCTTATACACAAATTTTTATACTATTTAAGAGTGACTTAAAATATTAACACTATCTTCTTTTCATTTAGCCAAGTGGCTACATCATTTTTGTACAAGTGTTAATTTGCCTTTCTATTTTTATTTTAAGGGGAAAAAAAACATACATATGCAGGTGCCATCCTATCACTCTAAAAAAACACGTGCATTCTTCAGTTAAACAATATATTACATGTGTTTCTTATATAATAACCATGTTTTCATCACAACTCTAAATAATAATAAAATAAATTCACACTTCTACTCTTACGAGAATATCAAACATAAATTTAACATCATTTTTCTTTTCAAATGATTAATTTCCTTAGACAACTTGTAGGAATCTGTCCATACATTTCTCTTGCCATTTCTATTACTTCCTCTTGCAACCTAATAGCCTCTTTTGAATCACATATCAAACATTCCATTGGGCTCCCTGTAGAAAAATAAAATGAGATCTAGTTTCTTTAGTTCTATCCATTATATGGACAAGTATAAGATTAGTCAACATAGAGGTTCCAACTCTAAAAGTTTTTTCATCGCATGTTTCGCATGCTTCCCTAGATCTATAATTTCATGAATTCTGAAGGCATTGAGTAGATCTCCCCACATAGTTGCATCAGGTTCAAAAGGCATGTTGTCGACAAGGCCTCTACCTCATTCAGCCTTCGAGATCATCCAAGGAGATCAATCATGCAAGCATGTTGATATGTGGTCTGATGACATCTAGCCATGGAATCGAAATACACACAACCCTTTTCAAACTTACTTGAGTTCTACAGAGTCTTAATAAAAACATATTACAATCTTAATGAAAGGACTAGTGACAATATCTTATATACACAATTGCAGTGTCTGAGAGTTTGGCGAATTATTATTCCATTTCACGTTCCAACTATGTTGTCAAATTTATTGTGTCACAAGCCAGATAGGTAGGTAAATCCTAGCTATTAATTATGAGGGTCATAAACAACTTATAATGTTTTATGGCTATTAAACATTCAAAACCCACCAAAAGGAATTTAGAGGTGAGATAATTAACATCAAGTCAAAATTAAGGCAAACAATGATGATTGAGAAGACGATAATACTCACAAGCTCTTCTTCAAATAAGCCTTTGCTTCGTTGTCCCTTCCTCCATATCCCTTCTTCTCCAGAATGAGAACTCACATCTACTTCTCCTCCACTCTTAATCACTCACTTCATCGAGGCTATTAGAGTGGAGTGAAGGAATAATGAAGGAACAACGGATAGTTAGCTCCATGCTCGAATTCCAACAGTTTCTGGGTATCAGGACATGATAATGTTGGACGTTGGAAACTTGAATACGTCTTAACAATTCATAAATATGGCTAGGAAATCATTTTAGATGGTGGAAAATCCTTGTGGAATACAACATCCAACCCATCAAAATCTGTCAAATATTGATAGAATTTCTTGGCTTGTCGTTGCTATATAGAAAATCATGTAACATTATTTTTGTTCAGTTATTCTTTTAGGGGTACACTTGTCATATCCAGAACCACATGATTGATCAACAACAATGAACCACGACCATGGCTATAACAGTCGTGTCTTAATGTGTGATTGATAGAGATATATCCATAGTAAATATACAGAAAACTCCACATAACATAGTCAATACAATAACAAATATAAATTTATATATACCATTGATAGGGCGTATTAGGTTATAGGATCAAAATTTAGAATTCCAATTCGGTATCATGATAAAAGATAACTGGAAACAAGTGACCTTTTCCAACTCTATGAGATCGCAACAGAAAATTTTGACCATCATGTGCTACATCTATCACCTTCCATAGGTACCAGAGGTAAAGAAATTGGAGGTTGTCCTGGCCTTCACTACGTTTTCTTTTATTTTTGAAGTGGCATACTACCATTGGGAGCATCTTCTCCATGGCTTCCCTGATTCGTTTTCTCTATAAGGCAGCAGAGGATCATGTCAAGGAGCCAAAGATACTCACAGTTATAGCACCAGATATTTTATTACACGAGTTACCAATGCTTACTCTCTGCATATTGGATGATGAGGATAAGCATTATCCTAGATATTTATTCCATTACCGATTCTCACATACAAAGTCATGTTGTGCAGTTCACGTTCATACATTTGTAAGACAATTTTTCAGCTTTCCACAATTGAATTCCCTTATGAGATAAGACAAATGCAAAATGCAGTATTTAAATGGGAAACATCAATCTAAAGCTTTTCTCGTGATGTTTCTAAAAGTTAGGAAGGGCGAGCTTTGTGGGGTGTGGAATTTTCATGTTGCTTTATCAGCCATTTCTTTTATCCATTGCTGGTCTGGTTGGAAAGCTAACCGCTTTTCCATACTTTTCTCCAAAAATAAAACTAAAAGCCATTGCCTCCACGTCGGCAATGTTTACATGCCAACAACGGTTGTAATTTTACTATATGTACATCTTATATTCAAAAATCCTTATCTGTAAACCATACGTAATATTGCTTTTTATTGTTTCTCATTGGTTGCTTTTACCAGCATTATTCTCTAAGCCTTTTTTAGGGTAACCCTATATCTATAAGCCAAAAGTAGGTTTTTGGGATTCAACAATTTCGTACCTCTCTGGGTAATTGGATAAGGTGGATAAGGTCGATCTCTCCTGGATATTCCCCATGTAATAAGGATAACCAACATTATCAATTCGGGAAACCCATAAAACAGACACCCAAACCGGCATTCATCCCATCTTGAAAGTGAATAGAAAATCTGTAACACACTTGGAAAAAAATAACTACGCATGAGGATCAAGTCGCATACCCGCGTATTCAGCGCTAATCCATAAGGAGGAGTAATCGTATGGTGAATCACACGTCTCGGCTAATTTTCCTGACCATTTTCCAGAACAAAATAAGAGCTAGCTTTTGTCCGTTCACATAACATGCGCAGAATCTGCATCCCTGTGCCTCGATTTCCTATTCAGATTGTCAATTCTTCCTAGGTATTCCTCTCCTCTTCCATCAAGGAGTTTCCAAAAATGCTTGGAGACATAACTGAATTGTTTGTTAAAAAGTTTCACAGGTTGAAATTTCCTAATACGTCCCAAAGGTTGAGTTCTCCATTGTGAATGTTGAACTGGCCATGATATATCTTCCTTAATGGGTTAATCCATTTCACGGGAATCAGTTGTTGAGTACGGAAATTTAATCACAGTGGTGAGGTCCTCCCTACAATGGATGAATTGGTGGTGGTTACCACCCAATGGGAAACAGGGTGACCGGGCAGACACACAAGTCGACCAACTCTTTCCATCTTTCTAGTTGCCATAACCCAACGTGCGCTTTTTCCCACCATGCATTCAGCCCACACAATTTAATATCGACATTACGGATGAGGCCGTTTATGCCATTCCTAAATACCTAGTGCACGGAAATTGATAATTTGTAACGTCCCACTCAAGTTGATATCATGAAAATTGAGTCGAAGAAATTTTTGGAGGAAGTGATATTTTGTAGCTTTAAATTCTAGAATTCTTCAATTCCTCAATAGTATAATACGCCAAAGAAGCCATAACAACACCTTTACCTCGAAAAAAAAATGTTCTTTATATGACAAAGCTGGTTAGATTTCCTTTGGTACTTTTGTTGTTGGCATATTGTTTTAAAACATACTCAAGTTTAAGCACGTGAATCGATCTCATGGGCATGGATTTGAGACAACCTTAACAATTCTAGAGATTTATTACACACTTTGTAGCCATGGAAAGGCACCTTCAAAAACATATAGAGGGGAACACAAAGACCCCAAAGCTTTATCTTGATAGTTGTTTGATGTAGGTTTGATTGAAGTCTCTTGACAATTTTTTTGGATTTGACCCTATATTAAATTTTTTGATACCATACGGTCTTCTTAGCGGACGTGTTTGAGCATCCAACGTAGATGGGGTAGAAAACATCTTCCACCAAAGCATAAAAACTTCCTCTTTAACTGAATTGCTTGATTTAATATCCTCTTACATATATATTGAATTAACATATGTATATTCATGGTTCCTCAATGAACCATTAAGGAATCCTATGAAAATAAATATGGTTATTAATAATAATGATTGGAAAATTAATAATTTTGGTAATAATAAAAGGGATCTTAGTAATGTAGTTTTAAATAAGATTAAAAACCTTGATAGTAGTATCGGTAACCAGGGTAGTTCTGTAAGTATTTCGAGTCCTCACCCTTAGGGCAATAAGGTGTTGAATCTGTCCAGTTTTTCCTTTCCTCCTGTAGTTTTTAGTCTTTTAGGAAAAGGTCTTAACTTTGCCTTAGCACCCAGGAAAATCCCAGTTGAAGACATCATCTGCGATGTAGAATATGGCATTAAGAACCTTCTTGATAATATTAAATACACGATTAAGCAAGACTATGCCGTGGCCCTGAGGCGGGCTAAGCCTCCCCGTAGCAATATCAGGAAAGCTGAGTTTGAGGCTCTGAAGGCCTTGAACAAGAATCGTGATGTCATGGTCTTAACAGCTGATAAAGGTGGGGCTGGTGTCCTTTTGGATAGAAGTGATTACAGAAATAAGATGCTCGATTATCTTTGTAATAGTGGGAGTTATAAGAAGCTTTCGAAAAATCCCCTGAAAAAGGTTTCCAGAGCGGTCGCTCTTGCAATCAGATCATGCAATTCCTCTTTGCCTCTTGCGCATAAGCTCATTGAGGGAAACCCCATCGCTCCCAGGATATATGGCCTTCCAAAGGTCCATAAGGAAGGGGTCCCCTTGAGACCCATTGTCAACACCATAGGTGGTCCGACATACCTCCTGGCCAAGTTCCTTGCTGCAAAGTTGAGGCCCTTGGTTGGTCATACTGAGTCCTTCGTCAAAGACTCAGCTTCTTTTATTGATGATCTTAAGAAGATTAAGCTTGAGATCGAGGACATTCTAGTAAGTTTCGACGTGGTCTCTTTTTATACTTGTATTCCCACCAATGAGGCCATGGTGGTGATTAATAAGCTCACCGACCATGATACGGCTAAGTTGGTTGAGCTATGCCTTACCTCCACCTTCTTCAGCCTCAAGGGAGAATTCTATGAGCAGACTTGTGGAGTTGCCATGGGCTCCCCCTTGTCCCCTGTCGTCGCTAATCTCTTTATGGAGGATTTCGAGTCTAAGGCTTTGGCCTCCTCTCGTCTCCTTCCGAGGCTTTGGAAACAATTCGTCGATCACACTGGTGTTTTCTGGTCTCATGGTCCTGATGAGCTGGATCACTTCTTCCGTCATCTCAATAACCAGTCCGCTGCCATTAAATTCACGATGGAAAAATAAGACAATGGTTGTCTTCCGTTCTTGGATGTTCTCATCTCGAAGAAGGTGGATGGTTCCTTTTCTCATTAGGTGTTTAGAAAGAAGACGCATACTGAGGAATACTTTCGTGCTTCGTCCCATCATTTCCCTGCTTAGAAGTTAGGGGTTCTAAGCACACTTGCCACCCGTGCTGTTAGAATTTCTGATGAAGAGAGCTTGGAAACTGAGAATGCTCATCTCCTAGATGTCTTTGTGAAGAATGGTTACAGTAGACACCTGGGTCAAAAGGACTTCCTCAAGGCCAAGAAGGAGCCTTCGATCCGTAGAGATCCAAATGATCATGTCATGGGGGTTAACCTTCCTTACATTTAAGGGACCACTAATAGGATTGCGAGGATTCTGAAGAAGTACGATGTACCTGCAACTTTTAGGCCTTTCAATACTATCCGTGGCTCCCTCAGGTTTGTAAAAGATCCTATTGACCCTAAAGACATGAAGGGTGTCTATGTCATTCCATGTTCCTATGGGACACCTTATATTGGTGAGACATGTTGCTCTATCAATCAAAGGATTAGCGAACATTCGGCAAACTTAAGGCATGGAAGGACCAAGTCCTCAGCCCTGGTTGAACATGCCGAGAAAACGACGCACCATGTTTGTATTGAAGAGGCTCAAGTCATTGCTAAGGTTGCCCAATTTCACCATCGCAAGTTTAGAGAGGCCCTGGAGATTGAAAAAAGGCCGAATAATCTAAATAGGGATGATGGCTAGAAGATTAGCAGGTGCTGCGTCCCAGCCTTGTCTTCCTAGCCTCATCGTTCCTTGTTTTGTAAGATCTTAGGTTTCCTATTTCCTTTCCTTAGTGGTTGTGTTCCGTGGTCGTCTTTTTTCCCTAAGTTCATTTATTAATTAAT